>CM030362.1:153074252-153115534 GCA_017893485.1 Hemerocallis citrina
AAATAGCCGATCAATTAGGAATAGAAAAAAAAATTAAAATATACATTTATTCGAAATAAATATAGTTTTCGATTAGAAAACACTTTAATACAAATCTGAAACGAATTTAGCACAAAATAAATTTATAAAAAATCCAATTATAGAAAATACACGGAAAATACTTATTGTCGGGAATGGGGGTTACATCCTTACTAAGCAGAAGGAATTAGTGGAGGATATGAGGAGGCTAGAGTTGGATGTGCTATTTCCTGGATCAGCTCAGCAGTTCATGATGTTGCAGTTGCAGTCTTCTTTGATTGAGCAGATTAAGGGAACCCAAGTGGGTGACCAGCAATTGTAGCAGTTTCGAAGTGAGGTGGAAGTCGGTTTGAGATCCGATTTGGTCATTCATGCTGATGGGTCGCTTCGTTTTGGCTCTAGGTTGTGTGTACCTAGAGGAGAAGTCAGGAAGAAGCTACTTGAGGAAGCTCATCGGTCTCCGTATTCTATTCATCCAGGTGGTACCAAGATGTACAGGGACTTAAAGCAACATTTCTAGTGGCATGACATGAGGAGGCATGTGGCGAGATATGTCTCTCAGTGCCTGATCTATCATCAGGTGAAGGCAGAGCATTAGAGGACAGCAGGACTTTTGCAACCTCTTCCATTCCCAGAATGGAAGTGGGGGAATATCACGTTGAATTTTGTGATAGCTTTACCGAGGAGTCCCAAGGGTCATAATGCTATCTGGGTGATAGTAGATCGGCTGACGAAGTGTGCTCACTTCATTCCTTTTCGTGTGGGTCAGTCCATGGAGAGTTTGGCTGAGAAGTATGTTCAGAAGGTTGTTTGTCTGCATGGAGTTCTTGTCAGTATCGTATCGGATAGAGATACAAGATTTAGGTCTCGGTTTTAGGAGAGGCTGTAGAAGAGCATGGGTATTAAGTTGAGCTACAGTACATCGTTCCATCCTCAGAAGGATGGGCAATCAGAAAGGACGATTCAGACCCTAGAAGACATGTTGAGATCCTGCATTCTTCAGTTTGGAGGTTCGTGGGAAGATCATCTTCACTTAGCCGAGTTATCTTATAATAACAGTTTTCAGGCGAGTCTCAAGGCTGCTCCATTTGAAGCATTGTATGGGCACAAGTGTAGATCGCCGGTCTATTGGCATGATATCGGCGAGAAAAAGCTTTTGGGTCCTGAGTTGATCACAAAGACAGCTGATGTTGTGGCTTTGATCCGGAAGCACTTGCAGGCCGCTCAGGATAGGCAGAAGAGATGGGATGACCGTTGCTGTAGACCTCTAGAGTTCGTGGTAGGAGACCATGTGTTCCTCAAGGTATCACCTTGGAAAGGAGTTATCTGGTTTGGAGGTGGGGGCAAGTTGAGTCCCCGGTTCATTGGTCCATTCGATATTGTGGAACGTGTGGGCAAGGTAGCTTACAGGCTCGCGTTGCTGCCAGCTTAGCGAGTGTCCATGATGTATTCAATGTTTCTCAGCTCAAGAAATTCATCAGGGATGACAGTCATGTGATTGACTACTCATACTTGTCTGTAAGGTCGGATTTGTCGTGTGAAATTCAACTAGTCCATATCTTAGACCGTCGAGAGAAGGTGTTGAAGAATAGAGTCATCAAGCTGGTTCGAGTTTCTTAGAATCCTCACTCACCAGGTGGGTCAACTTGGGAGTTGGAGGAGGAAATTCTGGAGAAGTTCCCTCATTTGTTTGAGAATTTTTGATTCGGGGTTTGCCCTATGTACCTTTTGTATGAATTTCGATGACGAAATTGTTCTTGTAAGGTGGGTAGGATTTGTAACCCCTATTTTTCTATTTTGGATTTTATTGCATTTTATTTCCTTTTTATTGATTATTGTATCTGGATTCCTTTTAATAATAAATTTTTGCTTTCTTGGGTTCTTTTATTCTCTTTTGATCGTTCTGTACTCTTTTGGCTAGAGTTTTGCTATTTTTGGTTCATTGAAAATATTTTCTCTTCGTATTTTGAGTATGAATTATTCCGCTATATTTTCATCCCATTGATTTCTATGTGTTTCTCTCTTTTTGGAGCCTAAATCTGTACCCTAAACCCATTAACTCGCAACCCAAAACCCCAACTTCTTAATCCCCAATAAATATCCTATTAATAAGCCTTAATTAATTAATCCCCCTCTCTCTCTCTTTTAACCGTTCTCCTCTCCCATCCTCTCCGACCACCACCCCGATCACCCTAGCCCTTCCCCATCGTCTCCTCGCCACCCTCTCATCCACCATCCCGCTAGCCCTATCCCCGTCGCCTTCCCAAAACCCATCACCTTCAACCTCGACTGCACCCATCCACCTCGCTGCCACCGCTTCGTTAACCACCTCGATCCATCTCTGCTGTCCCCCGCAACCACGAAGGTCCCTCACCCCTCTTCGTCGTCGCCCAGAGCTTGAGTCCCCGTCCCGCCATCTCCTCCTCTGTTTCGTCGCGAAACAGAGTGTCGCCGTGCTGCCCCTGTTTTCGTCGTTGCGTCGCTTCCCGACAGCGAGCGTCGCCGCCCTCGCTCCCATTGCTGCATCGCTCCTCGACCGCAGTGTTGTCGCCAGTTGTCGTACCTCCACCGTCGAGTAGTTCTCTCTCTCTCCGTCGCTGTGGAGAAGAAGGGGGAAGTGGTTGTTGTTTGCTGTTTTGGAAGAGTGGGGGATTGTGATTGCTGTTTGGTGTGTGGTAGGAACCCGTTTGTTGTTTTGTGGAGAGGATCCGCTGATTTGCTGTGTGGGTGTGTTGCCGCGTTGCTGTTTCTTTGTGTTTGTGTGTTGCACGTAGCTCGCACGTGTTTTGTGTTCGTGGTTCGTCGCCCGGGATTCTCATCCCGTTATTCTATATATTCGAAATTATAACTAAAAGGCAAGTCTCTTCTTGAACTAGTTATTTGTTTTGTTCAAGATCCCTTGATCTCTGAAAGTAGATCCAAATCTTTTTATCATACAACTATTGAAATTCCAAGTGTATTGAGGGTTTATACGAGCTAACCTGATATATTCTTAACATCGTGCCTACATCTTTGATCTAAAACCTAGTCCTTCTTGCACATTGCATATGCATGTTTACATGAAAAAAAAATAGACCCTTTTGTTATAGAATTGTTTGATGAATTGATTTTCATGCCTGTGAAATTGCATCTTAAAACTGGAATTATGCATGTTAAACATCTAGCATCACTTTGATTATTAATTAGCATGAACTATATGGTTGTATGATTGAGTTGTTGCCTATGCATATCAAAATAAATTATGGACTACTGGTTATTTCTTTTTGTATCAGATTTTCGACCATGTTGCTATTGTAATTTGAAATAACTTTCTGAACATGACTTGTAGCCCCATGAATCTATTTTCCAGAAATTTTAACGGATTTGAATTCCGAGTTATAATCTGTTAGATATCAGTATTTTAGTACAACTGTGTCTGAATTTCTAGATTCACTAATTCATGCTTATCTTTCTGTTTCAGAATTAAATTGAAAATATTAACAGTAAAATAAAAATATGAAATAAATTTAGCTGAGACTAGACATGTGTAGGAACCACCCTGAATTTTTGTAGATTTAATTGATGAGTTTTTTGACCTAAAACATGTAGGTGAACACAATTTACAACTTGCTTCCTAAACATAAAATCTGAAAAGAATAGAATTTTCACCATAGTTTCTATAACTTTTATGTCTTATATATATTTGCTGGAATTGGCAGAGAGTCTAGTTTCTAGATTTTCTGAAGGATCCAGACTTGCTTTTTTGTAGTAGCAGTAATCTATATTTTTGTACAGCAACGTCATGTTGTCCAAATTGTGTGATTCGTGTGAATTTAATATGTTTGCTTCTTGATTTGTCTATAACGAGTAGAATTAGTCACACCTTGCATCATACAACATTGAAACCTTCTTGCATGCTCACATAGGATGAAATAAAATGATAACAAGCTTAGGTATTATGGGACGACTTCGTAGCGAACAATCGGAAACTGTACTCGGTCGGACTCTACTGCTTGACTTGTACCGACTGACGGCCATAAAATACTGGTTGTAATTACTGTCATCGAACATTAAATACTGATTACTGGGCAGAGTCCACGAACCGTGAATTCACCATTAATCTAAAGCGTACACTGTGTGCTTGCGCCGAACCTGTGGAATGAGACGTAGTAGTACGTGCACTAGATAGGATTAATAAAATGATTAATAACCTGCATTTGATATTTCATGCTTGATCCTGTATACTGTCACCAATATTGAACCTGAATTGAATCTATTAATTAAAGGCATGATTAAACATAGACCCTTGACATTATTGCCAATCATTGACTTTGCTATTTGACTTTGATCCCATCCCTTTTCTTTGATATACTATGTTCCTATTATTCTCTGTTTTCCTCTATTTGTTGTCCATGATTTACTCTAAGGACATTATTTTCTCTCTTTTAGATCACGAGTTTACAGGTACTGGAGGAACAATACCAGAAGTAATTGATGAGTAACAATTGTAGAAGATTGAGTCCAAGATTAGATTGCTTGAATTAATTTATTGCTTGATTTATTTCTTTGAACATTGTCTTGATATTATACTCTGTTTTTGGGCTTTATGACCCGGAGTTTGTTTTATCCCAGATGTTGGATATTATTATTTGGATTATTTCATTTATTATTGAAGTTGATCTTTATTTATGTGATTATATCTTCTTGCGTGGTTGTGATTGTTCTTTCATATTGTTGAGTCAGTCTAGTACGGCTTATGGTTGGTGTTTACATCATTCGCTGGGCCTACGTTATGTACTCCTATTTCGTATTTTGGGAAGCGGCGCATGACAGATATGATGGGTTTTGAAAGTGGAGTTTTTTGTTACCTGGTTTCTCAGGTGGTCTTGAAGTATATATAGTCACCGAGGGGGCCAGTTTCAAGATATTTATCTATCTCTACGTTCTGGTGTTTGGATAGACTCGGTTATGTCATCCACAAGAAGAGATCGAGTCTGCACTCTTCTCTTGATGAAGAGATAAAGTTTTCTAACTCTTTTTTGTGCTTGGATTGATAGAATTAGTTACACCATACAAATAGGGGGTTTAAATTAGGTTCGATGAATCTGGACTCCTTTGCGGTAGGATTGTTGTAGCAGTCCCTATAATAGGCTGGGTCGGGTCAGTGAGCCTAAAAACAGCCTAGCCCCTCTTTTCGGACCTATTTATCCTGAAAATTACCGTTTTACTCCTGAGAGCTTTAAGATTCGTGTCCGATTTGGACGGTCCCGATTTTGTTTGATTTTTACCCATATCAAACATGATTATAGATTTTGATATTTCCAAAATACTATTAAAATTAATCTAATTTTGTATCCAAAAAACTACGGAAAACCAAAAATTTTAAGAGAAAACTATACATTAGCAATAATCTGCAATCATGTCTTTGTAAAAGTAGGATAGTGTGACATCAAGTATAATCACTGTTCATCTTGTCAACCTCCTGCTTAGATTAATTCTGCTTTGGTCATCAAGTATTTTATGTATTTTAGAGGAACACATCTGCAAATTAGCTATACCATGTGGGCTTGCAGGTAGTGTCGCAACTTCTTTGATTTTTTTTCCGAAATAGACCACTTTTTGAAACTAATTTTCAAAATAAATTATTTTTGAAATTAATTTTGAAAATAGACCGCTCGCAGTTTCCAACTGCTGCTTCTGTTATTTTTTTGCCGCAGTTGGAAACTGCGGGCTCTATATAACACATTTTTAATTGGAATTTTTTTTAAGTCTCAAAGTCATTTTAGGCCAATATATAAAATGAACTATGGTTGCAGTTCCCAACGGCGGCATCTGTTATATTTAGGCTGCAGTTGGAAACTGCGGCATCTATTTAAAACATTTTTACTTGGAAAATTTTGTTTAAGTATCAAAGTCACTTTAGGCCAAATATGAAATGAACTAAGGCCCAACTGTGGCCTCTGTTATTTTTACGGCGCAGTTGGGAACTGCGGCTCTATATAACACATTTTTATTTGAAAAAATTTGTCTAAGTTTTAAATTCATTTTAGGCCAAATATGAAATGAACTAAGGCTGCAGTTCCCAACTACGGCCTCTGTAATTTTTAGGCCGCAGTTGGAAACTACGGCCTCTATTTAACATATTTTTACTTGGAATAATTTGTCTGTCTCAAATTCACTTTAGGCCAAATATGAAATGAAGTAAGGCCGCAGTTATTTTTAGGCTGCAGTTGGCCTCTATATAACACATTTTTACATCAAAAAGTTTGTCTAGTCTCAAATTCACTTTAAGCCAAATATGAAATGAACTAAGACCGCAATTTCTAACTGCTGGCTCTGTTATTTTTTTACCGCAGTTGGGAACAGCGGTCTCTATTTAACACTTCTTTACTTGAAAAAACTTGTCTAAGTCTCAAAGCCAGTTTAGGCCAAATATGAAATAAACTATAAGGCCGCAGTTGGGAACTGCGGCATAAAAAAAAGACATTTTTGAAGATACCACAGTTTTCAACTGCAGCCTTACAATCGAACAGGCCGCAGTTTCCAACTGCGAGTGATCTATCTTCGGAATTAGTTTGGAAAGTGAACTATTTTGAAAATTAGTTTCAAAAAGTGGTCTAATTTGGGAAAAAATCCAACTTCTTTACTCTCCCCCCCCCCCCCCCCCCCGACCATACCTGTGGTTTGCCCATACCAACATGTCACTGAGGTAGTACATACTATTCTAAACTCCTTCTTTCACTTTTTCGAGAAGAGCTCACAAAGATGAACTAGAGCGATTTTTTTGCCCGTACTTACCCACCTTTTGAAAATATTGAACATTTTGACCCAATTTTGGACACATTAGTAAAAATCGTTATTGGGAATAACGGCATAGGGTATTTATATTCCGTTGTTTTCAATAACAAAATTTGTTTTAAAAAAATTCTGTTGGCACTATTTGGAGTAACGACATTAGTTATCTCATTCTCATTCGTGACTTGGTAAAATATTTGCAAGTGTGGAAAAAGTCTATAGATGATGCCGCTATTTTCAACAACGGCATTCGCACGACAAATGCCATTGTTCGGGATAACGACATCAATTACAGAATTTTTGGCATATAAATAGTGATTCCCACTTCTCCTTCCCCTTTCACTTTAGATTTCTTTCCCCTCCCTTTCTCACTCTCGAAACCCAAAAACCCAAAAACCCTAAAAGCTAAAATCCCACAGTTGTTTCCTTTAAAACTTCATATATTCTACCTCCTCACTTTCACTCTCATCTCATTCTTCATCAATGACGTATTTTCAAGCCATCAAAGATACGGTTTAATTTGAAGGTATTATTATAACCATATGTTTTATATGTATGCATATGTTATACGTATGAATAGTTAATGACTTGAATATATGTGAATCTTTATATTTAGGTATAGATTATGATATACCTATTTGGTTATATTTTGAGAGTGAAATAAATCGAGATCCGAAGATTGGATATTGTTATAGCGATGTTGAACCGGTCATTATTTGGGCTCCCCGTAACTTTATATACTCACAACTAGTAGATAAGATATTTGAAGTTACGAATTGGGATAGTGTTGAATTGAGTGTCAAAATTAAATCCTTTTATGTTGCAAGTAAAGGGGAAGAGCAATATTTCATGGTGGTTCCCATAGATAATGATAATTCTTTGAGGTTCATGATTGCTAAGACACTCGATCCAAATTGTAGTTGGATTGCATTGAAGATATATATTGAGAAAATGAAGCTTTCAGACACTAGGTCAGTTGTTATTCCAAGTCCAAGCCTAGCTGCGAGTTTGAAACCATCTACCGAGTCACATGCGTGAATACCAAATACACAAGAAGACATTAGCAAAACTCCAATAGAACCTATTACCACAGAATATGAGCTGGTGCATCCGTTCACCTCGACAAAAAATATTGTCCACACCAATATAGTAATGTAAGACTTTGACAACACCATTGTAAATAATGATTTGGTAGAAGAGTTTGAAGTTGAGGATCACGATCTTGAAGTTGAGGAGGAGGACGATGCCGATGAATCACCGGTTAATGATGTCAACGTTCATGTGCCGGTTAACAATGTGGTGTTGCCCAATCAATACATTAGTGCATATGTACATGAGGTTCAATTGAGTGAATGGATGTCCCGTGCGATCGTACATGAACATGCACAGTCATCTGTCGGCTCTTCGAACACGGATAAACTCTCCATAGGTAAAAGATTTCCAACTAAAGATAGTATGCAACATCAAGTGAAGATATACTCCGTGAAGAACCATCAAGAATTTGTGACGGTGAAATCGACCCCTAGTTTATACTAGGTCAAATGTAAATACGCACAGATCAAACATTCACCCGAGGAGATTGCAGAAAATTTGGAACTTGTAAATTTAGTGGGTTGTCCATGGCGATTGCTTGCCATTGTTCCAAAAGGCCGAACTTTTTTCGTCGTGAAGAACATTGAAGGTCTACATACATGTGTGAATCCGATATTGAATCAAGATCATAGCGAAATTGATTCTACAAATGAATTAACGATGATATTGAATGTTGTGAATTCACAACTAAGAATAACACCAAGAGCCATAATTAAGATAGTCAACCTTCAGTTCAATTACACTATTTCATACTGGAAAGCTTGAAAGGAAAAATATAAATAAATTAAGCGGTTGTATGGTTCCTTTCAAAAAGCTTACACTAAATTGTCTTATCTTCTCATAGCAATTCAAGCCTGAAATCCAGGAACGGTCGTCCATTGGGCCAAGATTGTGTCTGGTCTTGCCGAAGAAACATTTAAGGGGGTCTTTTGGGCATTCGGCCCCTCAATCAAGGGGTTTAAGGCATGCAGACCAGTAATAAGTGTTGACGGAACACATTTGTATGGAAAATGCAAAGGTTGCTTGTTGATAGTTGTTTTTCCTGATGCAAACGGTAGGTTATTTCCATTTGCGTTTGCAATAGTTGATGGAGGTAGCATAGAAACTTGGACATGGTTCATGAGTTGTATTTAGTGCTTTGTCATAGACCGTGCAGGTCTATGTGTCATTTCTGATCGTCATGCACACATTTAGTCAGTAATGGATAATGAGTACGGAACATAGAAGGAGCCACTTGCTTATCATCGTTATTGTATGTGACATTTTGCAACTAATTTTCAAAAAGAAATTGGGAACAATTTTTTGATGAACATGCTCAATGTGACCATGTGTCAAAGTCAGTCTAAGAAGTTTGAGGCTAACATTGTACAGCTCGAAGTGGCTAATGTTGATGGGGCTAATTTGTTGAATGAAAAACCGATTGAGAAGTGGGCACTTTCCACCGATGGAAACTCATAGTCGATGCGAGTCTATGTATGATGAAATGTCGCCCTAACAGTACTCGTATTTACAACGATATGGATACTCGAGAAGGTGAGAGTACGAGTAAAATTTGTTCTAAATGCGGTTAAGTGGACACAATAAGCGCAAGTGTAAGAATGTACCCAATGTAAGCCCATCTCAAACGATCGATATTTGAAGTTGTATCCCATATTTACATTTTTGCGAATATGTTTATATGGCTGCCTATATTGCAGTATTTTTATGTGTTTGTATCCTATCCTAATATGCGTAGTTCTCATGAGCTATTAATTTTTTCATATGTATCCGTAACTTATTAATAATTTCTAAAGTTGGATATGATGATTGTTTTTTGTAATATATGATTATGTCAAGTTGAATCTGAGATATTTGATTGTGATACTTGAAGATAATATGTATGTGAATGTTTGTGCAAGTTTTGAACCAAATTTATAATAACATATGTCGTTGTTCGGAATAACGACATCAGATACCTGTAACGTGATTCCCAACACCGGCAATAGTTCAAAACATGCACAATGATTTTCATATTTTAATTTTACTTGGTGCTGTTGTTTGGAACAACAGTCAGGAACAACGGCCACAATGCAAATAATGCTGTTATTCTGAACAACGACATCAATTATCTCTAATTTTTCCAGCAAATAGCTTCTCTGCCAAATTCTCTGCCATCACATTCGTTATTGTCAATAACGTTATCAAAATAACTGAAGCCATTGTTTGGAACAATGACAATAGTACAAATAATATTGTTACTAAACAATGACATCAATTATCTCTAATTTTTCCTAGCAAATAGCTTCTCTGCCACCACAGTCGTTATTGTCAATAACGTTATCGAAATAACTGATGCCATCATTTTGAACAATAGAAATAGTGCAAATAATGTCGTTATTATGAACACTGGCATCAATTATCTCCAATTTTTCCTAGTTTATAGCATCTCTGCCACCAAAGACGTTATTGTCAATAAAGTTATCAAAATAACTGATGTCATTGTTTTGAACAATGCCAACAGTGCAAATAATGTAGTTATTATGAACAACGGCATCAGTCATCTCCAATTTTTCCCAGCAAATAGCTTCTCTGCCACCACAGTCATTATTGTCAATAACGTTATCAAAATAACTGATGTCGTTGTTTGGAACAACTATAACGCCCCGCCCCAATACTCAGACAATTTTTATTATTTTTAGAAAAAAAATTAATACTTATAGTACAACTGCCCACCACAGACTGCCTCTTAAAAGGTGGTTAACCGATTAGGTGACTCTTGATCATAGGCAATTATATTTATATTTAATTATTCTAATAGTATTCTCTATGGGACAATTCTCAAATCATCTCTTCTAATCCCATGCACATACCCCCATGTGCCACGTCATCACCCACACAACCAGAGAAGACAGCAGGCATGTTGTTTCCCTTCACCCGGGTGGGCCCCAGTCCTTGGTGACGTCATCATGGACGTCACCGCAAACCAACAGCCTTCTGGTGTTGTTTTTCCTCAACCGTGGGCCCCCCTTTATATATATATATATATATATATATATATATATATATATATATATATATATATATATATATATATATATATATATATTATATTCTTCAGAAATTACAGGGTATTACATACACCCCATGTTGCCACTGAAATTGGTGTGGGGGCGAACAGATAGATTTGTGGATTCGAGGGAATGTGAATAGTCAAACCTGAACGACTTCACAGGAGTTTTGACCGAGATCCTTACTCCGTTTACCTGCAAAAAGTGCAAGACACCGGGGTTGAACCCGGCGATGCACCCTCCGACACTCTTGTTAGTAATCTGAATGATTAAGAAAGAGCTTTAATTGAAAAAAGATTGATTACCTGGTAACAGTGGGGGGAGGGGGGTATTTATAGCCACCTTAGGAGTCAGTTTCAGGATAAGATCAAATCCCTACTTCCCGATGTAAATGGATCGAAGTGGTTAAGACCGCTGTTTAAGGATAATCATAAATTTGAATCCTCTCCTATCCAGTCAGACTGGGCTTCTTACGGGCTGGAATCCATACCCAGTAAGACAGATCCATTTATGGGTTATTAGGCTTTTGAAGAAATACCCAGTTCCCATTTCAGACCCGTTTATAGGTGAAATTACCATTTTACCCATGAACTTTAAGATTCGTGCTCAATTTGAACAGTTCCAATTTAACCCTATTTTTAGCCATCTCACGAGCCCCCCACTCCCGAAGACTGAGTTTGATCAGTCTTTGACGAGTAGTTTTACTGATGGGTTTGTATCGGAGCCCAAATAAGGGGCTTCGAATTTTATACGAGGCATGATGATATTTTTCTGAGTTGGTAGCGCACCCAAGATTGTTCTTGAGCTTTTTTGGAATTTTGGTGATGTTCCTTGATTTTTAAATTATTTTCCGGATCATTTATTTAATTTTGCAAAGCGGTGATTTACTTTTCGAGAGCATTAATTAATTATTCTAAACAATAATTATTTACCCAGGGGCTCAAAAATATTTACCCGAATTTATAATTATTTTTTAGAATTTTTAATTAACTTTCCTAAATTTTAAATCATTTTTTCGCAATTTTTAAATAAATAATTCGAATTTAATAAATAAAAAATAAATTTTATAAACCCATTTATGACGTGGCAAGATCTGGACCGTTCACCATTTATGAGTAGCTCGGAAGCGCTTTTCTCCGTATGGGCAGCTCGGTAGCTCGATAGCTCGGCAGAGTGCCTCGGCACTTCGTGGGCTGCCGAGCTACGTGGCGAGATCTGGAGCGTCCATCATGGCGCTGATCACGATGTACGAGGCTCAGATCACGAGAAAATGTGTTTTTTTCGTTTTGTGGACGTGGCGAAATCTGAGCCGTCCATCAGCTTTTGGCGCGAATCTTGGGACAATCTGACGGCCCAAGGAGCTCAGGCGTCATTTTTCTCCAAATGTGGAGGTCGGTGCCCCGGTAGCTCGGTAGAGTGCCTCCGTGGCTCAGCGCTTCGTGTGCTGCCGAGCTACGTGGAGAGATCTGGAGTGTCCAACATAGCGTGGATCACGATGTACGAGGCTCAGATCACGAGAAAACATGTTTTTGTCGTTTTGTGGACGTGGCAAAATTTGAGCCGTCCATCAGCTTTTGGCGCGAATCTTTGGACAATCTGACAGCCCAAAGAGCTCGGCGGCATTTTTCTCCAAATGTGGAGGTCGGTGCCCCGGTAGCTCGGTAGAGTGCCTCGGTGCTTTGTGGGTTTTCGAGCTACGTGGCGAGATCTGGAGCGTCCATCATGGAGCGGATCACGATGTACGAGGCTCAGATCACGAGAAAACGTATTTTTGTCGTTTTGTGGACGTGGCAAAATCTGAGCCGTCCATCAGCTTTTGGCGCGAATCTTGGGACAATCTGACGGCCCAAGGAGTTCGGCGGCATTTTTCTCCAAATGTGGAGGTCGGTGCCCCGGTAGCTCGGCAGAGTGCCTCGGTAGCTCGTTAGGGCAGAGTAGCTTGGTAGCTCTTCCTCGGTAGCTCGGCGCTTCTATGGCTGGCGAGCTATATGGTCGGTTCCTGAGGTGTTCCCGCCCTTCTGCATTATGTCGTTTAGCCTTCTTAATGGGCTTGAGTGGGGCCCTAATACATTAGAAGCCCAAGAGTCTCCTTCTTTTTTACTATAAGTCTCCCCCCCTCTCACCATTTCTCCCACTCTTTCACTTTTCACTCTCAGAATTTTTTTGCTCTCGAGTCGCTCCACTAGCGGTGATTTTCGCTCTTGGGTGGTTGTGCTAGCTGTTGCAGCGTGGCAAGGCGATTTCCAGCAAACTATTCCGACCGAAAACGTCACATCAAGGTAAATATATATATTTTCAATTATATATATATACTGTTCAAGATGTCTAGAGCGTCCTCAGGTAGTGAGGCTTCTTCCTCGGGAGGGCAGAGTGAGCAGCGGTTAGTAGCTCCGACCATTCAAGAGGAGGGGGCAGAAGTTCTGAGCCGGGAGAGGGGGATGGATATAGTAGGGTCGTCCGTGGTTGAGCCGGTTGCTTCGCTCGTCAAGGAAAAAGGGAAGGAGGTGGCTCGGTCTTTGATTATCAAAACGGTGGCAGAGCCCGTCAGATGAGGAGGAGAAATGAGTCGGCTACCGACGGAGATATCAGGCCACAAGGGGATCAGGCAGTATACCGGAGCCTGTATCGGATCAACCGGATGAGCAAGACCGAACACGATACTACTTGTCGCCACGGAAAGGCGTCAAGTTGATAGAGAATGCAGGACTCTATCAAGTCGTGGAAGGGCATGTATTTTCTGATCCGAGCCCCATCGGCGTGGGACTTTCCGACCTGGTGGAAGGAAGATGTGCTGAAGTGGGCGAAGGCCGAGCCGGTGTTAACCCCGGCCGAGGTAGAAGTCGTGGCGAAGCTAGTCGACCTCCTGACCCTGAGCTGGAGGGACATGACCGAGGAGGTGCTCCACGGGTCGGGCCTCAGTCCGATCGACCTGAGTACGCTCCGGACATCTTGTTCTTTTCTTTACTTTATGTACCTTATGTATTTTTGTCTTAACTTTGTTTTCTTTATTTGACAGAGGCTCCGAACATGGATTTTAGGGCGATCATGGCCGAGCAAAACAAGGCTTTTGATGCCAAGAAGAGGAAGAGGACGAGCGCAGGACCCTCGTCTGGCCGACCTGCCAAAATGTCCTCAGTCACGGTCGAGACCGTCGACCTGGCGTCTCCTCAGCGATCTGCCTCGGCTGTTGCTCTTCCTCAGCCAACCCTGTCAGATCCTTCAGCCGAAGGCTTCTCTGTCTCGGCAGCATTGGCGCTCGAGGCCCCGCCCCTCACCGATCAAGCCGAGGCAATTCTGACTGAGGGGCACAAGAAGCTCTTCGTCCCTGACTGGCGGGTGATGAACCACGACGGCCTCTTGGGGGACTCGGCCATAAGCATGCAGGCCTTGCGCCATCTCCCGACCCTGAAGGACCGAGCAGTGATGAAGACAGGGACGACAGGCGACGACGCTCTCGAGATAGCTCGGGCGACAATGTCGGTAAGTCTCTTAGTCGATTTTGATAACTCAAAAATTTTCTAAGTCTTTTTCTCGATTTTCATCGCTTATTTTCTTCTTTTGTTTAAATCACGTGCCACTTTAGCCACCTCCTCGAGAAATCTTCGAGCGGGAGAAAGGAGCTGAAGCTCATATGCGACAGGGACCGAGCGGAGAGGGAGAGGGTCGCGAAGCTGTACGAGGCAGAGCAACACTGCTCAGACTCTTTGGCAGCACAGGTTGCGGACTTGGAGGCGGCCCTGTCGCCTCGGAGGCGGCCAGGGCAGATGAGGAGAGAGCAAAGGCGAAGAAGGTCCTGGAGGAGGTGATGCAGAAGAAGGACGAGGTAGTGGAGGCGGCAAGGGCAGAGATAGAGGTCGAGGCGAAGAAGCATATGATGGCCAATATGGAGAAGTCCTACGCCACTGCACTCGAGCATGTCGAGGCTCGAGTCCCCAGCTTCGATAGGTCGGGATACGGGCTGTAGGGTTTGGCTGACGAGGAGGACCCCGAAGCCGATCAAGAGGTCGAGGACGAGGAAGGGGAGGAGCAAGCAGGCGACGATGCTCTGGCCGATCCTAAGACCGTGGTGGTGGAGAAAGGGGGTGTTGAGGTTGTGGCCAACCCCCAAGTCGGGGCAGCAGAGGAAGGGGAAGCGACCACCGAGGAGCCTGTCACCGAGCTACCACCCAAGGTGGCCCATTGACTTTAGTTGTCTTGTATTTTCGTTTTCTTTTATCCTATACTGCCTTATAGCTGACTGGCTATCGCTTTTTGTATGAATGAAAACTTCTTATTTTGACTAAGTGTTGGGGATATTTTGAATTCCTTGGTTATCTAACCCTTGAGCCTCGAAATTTTGGCTATGTGTTTGCAAAAACTTTCGAAATTTGGCGAAGTGTTGAGGTCGCCTTTGCTTGAAGTTTTGGCTAAGTGTTCATCGCGGTTTCACTTTGAAATTTTCAGATCGCCAAAGTGATGCAGCTTGCCGAAGTGCCTTATGTGACTGAGGTGACTCGTCCTGAGGCCGGGCTAGGGGCGATGAAGTTGTGCCTTACTAGGAGCCAAGAGCGGCTTTACGAAGTTGAGTGGGATCTTCGCAGAGCCGAACGTGAGCAGAATCATCTGTGGCTAGTCTTAGGCCATCGAGACATCGAGATTCGGCAGTTCGAAGAGAGGCTCAGGGAGATGACCCCCGAAGGTGATGATTATGGTTCGTCGACAGTCGTTAACCAAGGCTTGAGGCTTAAGCGACTCCGTCATTCTCTAACCAAGATGACGGCGGAGAGAGATGAACTGGCAGCTGAGAGATACGAACTGATGGCAGTGAGGAACAAACTTATGGCAGAAAGAGACGAACTGACAGCAGCGATGGACAAGTTGATGACGGAGAGAGACGAGCTGAAGAGGGTGACTGTCGACAAGAGCATTGAGGTTACTCATCTTCGTCGGATTGTCACTGAAAACTCTGGTGGTGCGGGCTCGACGCGGCTGCCTCGTTTGAAGATAACTGTGAATGACGATTCACTGAAGGAAAAAATAGTTGATCTTGAGGAGGAGGTCGCTCGTCTTAAGCCCCAACCCGAGCGCGTCAACGTTAGGAGAACCTCTTGCATGCGGGAAGAGAGTGATAGAGGAATTTCTTTTTACGAGCTTCTGACTCATTTGCCTGTTACTTGTCAGAGCCCTGGTGACGCACAAAGTGGGGTTGCTGCTTCGTCGAGCAGAGCGTCCGTTGGGGTTACCGTTAGAAGCAGTGCAGAAGATGCGTCTCAGCTTGCCGACCTAGAGACGAGTGCCGAGGTGAGACGTCGGCAATATAGCATTCGTCGTCCCCAGGTGTCTCTAAACCAAAGTATCCCTGCCCTCAGGAGGCGTTAAAGTAGCTCTATGTACTTTTGTGCTTCAAGTTTAATAACTCGTCGTAAAGATGAGTAGTTGGCTTTGTAACTTGACTTGTTCCTCAAACTTTTCAGAAATGATCTTTGTTTTTAGCATTTGTGTGTTTTGTTAGCACCTATGGTTGTAGATAGTTGTAGGAGAACCCCTGGATGACGAACCACTTGTTACTCGCTTATGAGCGAGTAGCAGAAGCGGAGTCGAGCCAAGTGTTGGACTCCGAACTCGTCGTTTAAAAGAGATCCAACTGCTGTGGGAGCAGTTCCGAATGGCGAACCACTTCTAACTCGCTTAAGGGCAAGTTGGCGAAGCAGAATTGTAACGCCCCGGATCCCCGTTACCGGATATCCGTGACGTAACCCGAATCATTGCCTTCAAATGCATCTCAACACAGAAATAACACGGAAATTTAAAAACTTTTTATTGCCAAATAAAGTCATTACATCATTGATTACAACCAATGTCTTGTTCTTGAATAGGAATACAAATTACATAAACTCATTACATCTTATTACAAACATATATCACTCCTTTTGTAAAGTTAACAACTATTTCTCGGAATGGCAGTTGTGGCTCACTGCCAAAGATCCGTTGAACAGTCAGTCTGCTTCCCTGGGACTTGCTCATCGGCTTGAGTTTTCTGCTGCACGACTCTGATATCTCCGCACCTGCTCGAAAGGTAGAACCGGTACCTAAAAGCTGGGGAACGTCAGTACTTCGACTGATGCAATACTGATAATAACAGCGATCCTCCAAACTGGCAACCACAAACCATCTTGAATGGAAAGAGAAACGTGCATCCTAATTTATGTAGTGCTCGTGTATGCCATGATCTAACAACTAAATGCACCAATCACAAATCTATTCTAAAGCAAGCAAGACTTGGGAATCTGGATCCGCATGCATCCCATACTACATGCGTTCTAGACCAAAGCATGGCCGAATCTAATGCGCTAAACCAAAATGCACACTATGCACCTACTCTAATGCAATTCATTCGGGAACGTATGCATCCCATACTACATACTTTCCCAAAATCAACTTCGATGGAAACGTATGCATCCCATACTACATACTTTCCAAAGAGTTCACCTCTCCTGATTGTAGGGTTCACCCCTCGCCATGCATCCTACCCTTGTACTCATCCTGTTCCCAATAGATTGTCCGTGCCCAAGGAGGTTGCAGTTGGTCGATCTAGTTTCCCCACTGCAGTGCCTAAGTGGTGGTCGTGTTTGCCACTTGGTACCCACGTACAAATCTCTTCAGAAAGCCACGTTGAATTTGGTCGCAAGATCGTGTAATTCATGTGTCCACCCCTAACCCGGCTGTGGACTGACGCATGCGTGTTCACTCCTAACCCGGCTGTGAACTGATATATATATATAAACAACAAAGCTCACGTGCATAGGAACGTGATGGCCTCGAAGATCAAATCCCCCTAGCCTCCCGTTCCTTACTCCGGCAAAACTTTGGGAATTAACAGATCGAGATACGAGCCGAGGACTCACTCATGAGTACCAAAAACGTATCCCTACGACAGGAAGGTACAACACCGACTATGGTCTGCTAGTACTAATGCAATTACCCAAACCCCTAATATGTCATTCTAATCCCAGCCTCATTCTAATCACTTTGGGTAAAGATGAGATTGCTTCCAAAACTTGCTTATCGACCTCTGACCCTGGTGATACCAGTCCGGTTCGCCACTTCCTCGGCTTGGAATTGTCCAACACTACGGCCTACATTCACCCCTAACCCATTTGTGAATGTACGTGTTCACTCCTATCCGGGCTATGAACTTATATTAGTGGCACGACTCGGATGTCCTACACTTCGGTGGAAGTTCATAACTTAGGGTCGACAGAAGCAGGGTATCCCTTACCCTAGTAACTAACTCGAGTTACACACCCATTATGGAAGTCAACAAAAACAACAACAGATACCAAATGTCCCCATACAAGAGTTATCAACTCCAACAGTACACGGGGGAAAAGTCGTCACAATACCTAGTCAACACCCAAGACTAAGCAACCTATGGTGTTTCTGCCCGAAACTTAAAAAGGTCATAACTCCCTCGATACAACTCCGATTGGGATGTACAAGCCCAATTCAGAAAGGTAAGAACCTAGGCTACAACTTCCTAGTTGATCATAACCTCAAATTCCATCATCTAAGTCCTCAAAATGGCCTCTCAAGCCTCAGCCTCTGTATTTCCTGTACACGGGCTGCACATTATCGGTAGCATAAAACACTGCTCACTCATCAGAATGCTACAAACCCAAGTTCTATGGAAAGGTGTGAATATCTTCAATAATCCTCTAGTTGGTCATAAGTCCAAAATATGCCAATAGATCTCCCTAACACACACATTACTCACAAGTGTATCTAGTCACACACTAAGATTATCTCAATCAGAGCACTCAGCTCAATTCCCTGGTCTCTGTCCAGTATTGAAAAAATCATAATAAATCAACCACTTACTGGAAATACCTCAAATAGGACTTTTTGGAAAGGTCTTGATGTCTACTATAATCCTCTAATGAAATACTTCCTCAAAATTTGCTCTTAAGGAGCCTCAAATGTGTCATCTCTACAGGGTGTCATATTTGCTTGAAACCAGCACAGTACGTGCTAATAAAATCATCATAAATTTTATAATCATCCAATTGAGACAAAATTTACAATAAAGAAACTAGATATCATAATGAACGACATGAAAAAAGTTTCATGTCCAAACTCCAAGTCTACACTGAGTTCTTCATATTTCAATTAAGCACAAAAATCATCATGTTCTTCAGTTACAGCTCTAGCTACTGTTTAAAGATCAATTTTTTAACACTCCTGTAAAAATATCCAAATATTTCTCTGATTTTTCTGTAGAATCTAGATACAAGTGGGAAAACAAGATAAAAATTTCAGATTTAGATCTTACTCCAATTAATTATGAAAAATCCAACAATCTCAGGAATCATGTTAACCAAGTTTTGCTGCTGCCATACGGCACAGTTCCACAAATGGATTTTATTAAAATATCAAACCATCTCAGAAAAGTCCGAAATAATTCATGAACCATCTAGACATATATAGGAACAATATGTAAAAATTTCATGATCTAATTACATGTGGTCTGCTCTTGGAAAAATCTAAAAAATAGCATACAGATCAAGATTCTAGTTCTAGTTTCTGATTTCAACTTCCAATCTTCTTAAACATTCATTCTAACACTAGCTACCACACATGCATGCAAGAAATCAATCAAGAAACAAAAAGAAAGGTTTATAGTAACTCCCCACCCTGAGTTGATTGTAGAGAATTTGATATCTTTGAGCTTCCCTTCCTCAAGAATCACCACAAGAGCTCCTTCTTCAATCTTTCTTCTTTTCTCTCCGTCTCTTCTTTTCTTTGGTTTAAGTTCTGAAATTTTCAGAATAAGGGAGTTGAATGAAGGGGTTTTTGATGGAAAGGTGAGTGAGGAAAGAAGGGGGAAGGTGGGGGCCGGTTTCTAGGGTGTAGGGGGTAGGGTGTAGGGTGGTATTGGTGTGGAAACCATGGTCTAGCCAATGGTTTTGGGGTAGGATAGGTTGGCTGCCCATTTTAGCTCTTAAATGGATTCCTTAATACGAGACGAGGGGTTTATCGAGTATACGCAAGATATACCCATCGTAGTATCATACAATGATATATTTGCATATGTACTGTACCAAAAACTAGTGTATGTACCAGTATCGGTCCTCCTCATTCTCGTGCATGATCTAAAATGCAACCACCCTCATAAACCATCCCATAAACATGGACGCACTCCAACATTCATATACTCAAACAAAACATTGCAATCATATGCACGCATACAGATTATATATATATATATATATATATATAGAGAGAGAGAGAGAGAGAGAGAGAAGTGTCGTATAATCCAGGGTATTACAGGAATCGAGCCAAGTGTTGGACTCCGAACTCGTCGTTTAAGAGAGATTCAACGGTTGTGGGAGTATTTCCGAATGGTGAACCACTTCTAACTTGCTTAAGAGCAAGTTGGCGAAGCGGAATCGAGCCAAGTGTTAAACTCCGAACTCGTCGTTTAAGAGAGATTCAATAGCTGTGGAAGCAGTTCCGAATGGCGAACCACTTCTAACTTGCTTAAGAGCAAGTTGGCGAAGCGGAATCGAGCCAAGTGTTGGACTCCGAACTTGTCGTTTAAGAGAGATTCAACGGTTGTGGGAGCAGTTCCGAATGGCGAACCACTTCTAACTCACTTAGGAGCAAGCTGGCAAAGCGGAATCGAGCCAAGTGTTGGACTCCGAACTCATCATTTAAGAGAGATTCAACGGCTGTGGGAGCAGTTACGAATGGCGAACCACTTCTAACTCGCTTAAGAACAAGTTGGCGAAGCAGAATCGAGCCAAGTGTTGGACTTCGAACTAGTCGTTTAAGAGAGATTCAACGGTTGTGGGAGCAGTTCCGAATGGCGAACCACTTCTAACTCGCTTAAGATCAAGTTGGCGAAGCAGAATCGTGCCAAGTGTTGGACTCCGAACTCGTCATTTAAGACAATACAATTGGGGTATTAAACATAGATAGACTGATCGCAAGAGAATTATTTTCAAAAGAAAATTTTTATTAATTATTGCTAATCGGCCGCTTCTAAGTTGCTGGCCGTTATTACAATGTAAAAACAAATAGAATAGCCTAAAAACTGATGGTGCTCGGAGAGGTGTTCAGACACCCTCTTGGTACTTCAGTAAATGATCGGCGTTCCATGTTTTTGGTATCTTCCTACCTTCGAGGTCTTCAAGTTGGTACGCTCCGGGGTGAACTACCCTGGAGACCTTGTATGGTCCTTCCCAATTTGGGGCTAGCTTGCTCTTTTGGCTGGGAAACGAGATGACCAGCTTCCTGAGGACTAAGTCCCCCTCCTTAAGATCTGTAGGACGGACTCTCCTGTTGTAGGATTGCTTGATCCTTCTTCGATAATTCTCTTGGCGAATCGAGGCTTTCTTGCGGAGTTCATCGATAAGGTCTAGATTGGCTCGGAGCTCCCTTGCGTTCTGCTATTCATTATATGCAATTAGGCGGGGGGATGGCAAACCAACCTCTAAGGGGATTACGGCCTCGGAACCGTAGGTGAGGTTGACGGGCGACTCTCCTGTGGGGGTTCTCTTTGTAGTGCGGTAGTTCCACAGTACGTTCGGAAGCTACTCCGCCCACAATTCTTTAGCTGATTTATTTAGTCTCTTCTTGATGCCCAAGAGGATTTGCCGGTTGGTGTTCTCTACTTGGCAATTGGATTGAGGGTGGGAGACGAAGGAGAACCGCTGCTGAATGCCGAGGTCTTTACAAAAGGAGTGGAATGTTGCCCCTCGCGAATTGTGTTCTGTTGTTTGTCACCAAGACTCGAGGTATGCCAAACCTACAGATCACATTCTTTCAGAAGAACTGTTGCACCCTGTTCTCAGTAATATTTGCTAGTGGTTTGGCTTCAATCCATTTGGAGAAGTAGTCGATCGCCACGACTAGGAATTTGAGCTGGCCTGGAGCCGGTGGGAACGGACCTAGCAGGTCCATTCCCCACATTGCGAAGGGAGTTGGACTTGAGAGGGAAGAGAGTTGAGCTTGCAGTAGGCGACGGATAGTGGAGAATTGTTGTCAGGGACCACATTGTTGGACATGTCGCTCGGCATCCCGAAGGATGGTAGGCCAGAAGTACCCATAATTCAAGACTTTTCGGGAGAGGGACCTTGATCCCGAATGGGCTCCGCCTATCCCTTCGTAGAGTTCTTTCAGAGCATACAGGGCTTCTTCTGGAGAGAGACATCTCAAGTAGGGTCGGCAATCTACTTAGGTGTAGAAGCATTTGTATAAGACTCCCTCAATGAGGGTGTACCGCTCCGCTCTTGTTCAAATTTGGCGAGCTTCTTTGGGATCTTGGGGAAGGCTTCCGTCTCTGAGGAACTCAACTAAAGGCCTCATCCAGTTATCTTCGAGTTGGACCGGTAGCGACTCCATTGAGTTGGAGGCTTCTTCTTCGATGCTGGGCCTTAGTAGAACTTCGATCAAGACTGTCTGCTCGAGACCTTGGAGGGAGGAGGAGGCTAAGTTCGAGAGGGCATCTGCCTAGGCATTCTCCTCCCGGGGGATACGTTGGAGTTGTGCTTCCTCAAATGAAGCCAAGAGACTTTGACCATGGCTAGGTACTTGGCCATACGATTGTCTCGTGCCTCGTATTCTCCCAATACCTGATTCACCACAAGCTAAAAGTCACTGAATATTTGAACATGCATATCCCCTGCCTTACGAGCCATGCCCAGGCCCGCTATTAGGGCTTCGTACTCGGCCTCGTTGTTGGAAGCCTTGAAATTGATGCGGAGGGAGTATTGGAGGATGAAGTCATCTGGGCCTGCCAGGATAACTCTGGCTCTGCTCCCTTCAGTGCAAGAAGACCCATCCACATACACCGTCTAGATGGGTGGCCCATTTGCCGCTTAACTGACCTCAAGGATCGTGCTTTCCACTATGAACTCGGCTAGCGCTTGAGCTTTAATAGCGGCACGAGGTTGATAGGATATGTCGTGTTGACTCGGCTCAACTGACCACTTCATTAGACGTTCGAAAGTCTCGGGCTTATAGAGGACCTGCTTGAGCGATTGGTCGGTAAGGACGACCACCGAATGGGATTGGAAATAGGGACGATGCTTTCGGGCTGCCATAACCAGGGTGTAGGCTATCTTTTCCAACCTCGGATAACGAAGCTCGGCATCTCTAAGGACCTTGCTCACGTAGTAGATAGGCTTCTGTGCCTTTTCTTATTCCCTCACTAGGACAACACTGAGGGTCTGTTCGGAAGCGGCAAGGTAGAGGTAAAAAGGTTTCCCCGAGTGTTGGCTTGCTGAGGAGTGGGGGGTTGACCAAGTAGGCTTTGTATTGGTCAAACGACTCTTGCTGCTGCTGGCCCCACTCGAAGCCCTTAGCCCTTCTAAAGGCTTTGAAGAAGGGGAGACACTTTTCCCCGGACTTGGAGAGGAAGCGCCCTATAGCCGCGAGGCACCCGGTGAGCTTTTGCACTTCTTTCACGTTTGAGGGGGGAGCCATATTCAATATGGCCATTATCTTCTCAGGGTTGGCTTCAATCTCCCTCTGGCTGATCATAAAACCTAAGAATTTACCCGATGAGACCCCGAATGCATATTTATTTGGCTTTAGTCTCATGCTATGCCTTCTTTACATGTCAAAGGCCTTTTGGAGGTCGGCGACATGGTCAAACCCATTGATGCTTTTCACCAACATATCGTCGACATAAACCTCTATGTTCCGCCCGATCTGATTTTTTAAGACCTTATTGACGAGACTTTGGTATGTGGCACCAGCATTTTTAAGCTCGAAGGGCATCACTTATAGCAGTAGAGGCCTTGATCCGTGATGAAGGACGTCTTCGGGATATCTGGGGGAACATTCGGATTTGGTTATATCCGGAGAATGCATCCATGAACTCAGTAGCTCATGGCCCGAAGTGGCATCAATCAATGTGTCGATGCTAGGGAGTGGGAAGGGATCCTTGGGGCATGCCTTTTTTAAATCTGTGAAATCCCACAGATCCTCCAACTTCCATTGGCCTTTTTGACCATCACAACGTTGGAGAGCCACTCTGGATAGTTGACCTTCTATATGAATCGGGCTTTGAGGAGCTTCTCCACCTCCTCCTTTATGGCCTGCTGGCGCTCGGGGGCAAACTTATGCCTCTTCTGCTGGACCGGTCTGGCCCCCGGAGCGACACTTAGATGGTGAATGAGAAGCTCTTCGGAAATTCCCGGCATGTTAGTTGCTGTCCATGCGAAGAGGTCACGGTTTTTCTTTATGCATTGGACTATGTCGGAGTAGAGGGCAGAAGAGAGGGTTTTGCTGATTAAGAATTTCCGGGTCGGATCTTCCTCCGAGAAGAGCACTTCCTCCAGCTCGTTTACCGGTTCCGACGTAGGCTGGGTGATCCCTTGGAGAATTTCAAGGGCCTCGAAATAGAGGACGGGTCCTCCAGTCGAGGTTATATAGTATTTGCGGGTCATTTCCTGACTTCCCCTTACTTCTCCCACGCCCACCTTGGTGGGAAACTTCACCTTTAGATGGTAAGCTGATGGGACGGTTTCTAAAGCAATTAGGCCCGGTCGACCTAGGATCACATTATAGGTGGCTGGGACGTCAACAACCATGAAGTCCATTGGCTCCGTTCGGGTAGTAGGAGCTTTGCCAGCGGTTACGTCGAGGGTTATAACACCCTCAATTGTCACTGGTACTCCCGTGACCCATGGAGAGTGTAACCGGCGGGCTTGAGCCTGTCCCTCGATAATTGGAGCCCTTGTTCCTCGATAATTGGAGCCTTCGGAAGGTCTCTAGAAAGAGTATGTTAACAGAACTACCATTACCCACTAGAATCCTTTCTACCTTGAAGTTGGCCATGTGGAGGTTGATCACCAGTGCATCACAGTGGGGGTTTCGGACACCCTCTAGATCGTCATTCGAGAAAGTAGCTGGGACTCCAAGACCTTTGGGAGGGGGGAGGCTGTGCACCGAATTGACTTCCCTAACGAAGGCCTTTCGGGAGGAGTTAGAGGTTCCTTCCATTGGACCTCTGTGGATGAGGTGCAAGATGCGCTCTTCCTCGGAGTCGGAAGTCTCCTCGCACCTCTCGGGCCGCTTGTTAGCCCCCCTGGGGGGTGGAGGAAGATCGGCTCGGTTTTTCTTTACAAATTTGGCTAGTTGCCTTCTCTGAATGAGAGCTTCGATCTCGTTTTTCAGAGCCCGACAGTCATTGGTGTCATGGTCGTGGTCTCGATGGTAGCTGCACCACTTCTCCTTATCCCTCTTCTTTTCAGGAGTATTCATCTTTGGGGCAGGAGGTAGAATTCCTTCTTTCTTAACCTTCATCAGAATGGCCGAGACATTAGCGATGAGAGGGGTGAATTTCGCAAATCTAGGAGGTGGACGATGCTGACCCCCGTTATCCTTTTGGAGCTTTTTAGCTCCCTCATCTTTAGCGGTCTTCCTCTTACTTCCAGAAGAAGATCCCTCGAATGTGGGGCGGTGCACAGCTTCTTTCGCACGGATGTACTTCTCGCTTCTGAGAAGAAGATCGGAGAAATCCCGTGGAGGCTTCTTGGCTAGGGACGACCGGAGGTCAGAGTTGAGGATATTGGATTGAAAGGCGGCCGCAACGACCGACTGATTGAGGGAGGCGATGGACCTGGCCTCTGTGGTAAATTGCTTGACATAGTCCCTCAGTTTCTCGCCCTTCTTCTGACTAAGGAAGAGTAGGAAAATACTCGTCTTTTCGGAGCGGCAGCTACTTACGAAATGGGTTATGAAAAGGGTTTCGAACTGGTCGAAAGAGAAGATGGAGGACGGGGCGAGGCGGGAGTACCATTCCCGAGCTGGGACTTTGAGAGTGGCCGGAAAGGTCTTGCATAGGAGGGCATCAGAGGCCTGATGGATCATCATGAGAGTTTTGAAACTCTCGATGTGATCCATGGGTTCTGATTCTCCCGTGTATGTCTCGAATTGCGGAGGCTTGAAATTTGCCGGAAAGGGGGCCTCCATGATGGTACGAGAGAACGGAGGACTGCTTGGACGAAGGGTCCTCCCTCTTAGTTCCTCGTCCCTATCGAGTTGACCAACGTGCCCCTCCATCTTGTGGAGACAATGGTAGACAGCATACTCCCTTCGATGGTATCCTGGTGAGTCTCTGGAATCGTCTTCGTACGAAGGGGAACGTGGGCTACGACGACGGTAGCTCGGAGACTGGTGAGGACTGGGGATGTAAGGGCTGTGGCTCGGAGCTTGAGGAGGAGTTTGGGATCGATGGCAGGGGCTTTGAACTGGCTCAGGAGTGGGGACCCTCGGGATATTATTTTTGTTGTTTGGCGGGACATTGAGGGCCTGCAAGACTGTTGCCTGAAAGTCTTGGAATTCTGCTCTGGTGATGGGTCCGTTCTGGTCCCTCTGGGCCTGTCGACCAGGGGGAGAACGGTTCCCCCTTCGACGGTTCTCGGGGGACTCCCTCCGCCTCCTAGGAGGAGGGTACCTCCTGCGGTCGCGGCAGTGAGGAGATCGCACATTTGGACGTTCTGAGTGGGAGGCTCCCTCTCAGGTCCGCCTCTCATCCAAATGGCAGCGAAAGTCTTCCTCCTTCTGCCGATTGATTATGATGTTGCGGAGATCTTCTGAAGGTCGAGGGTTATGGGATGCCATGGAGTCGGTAGAAGGGTTATGTACCGAGTTATGATCGCGGTGAAGAGGTTGGTTCTGAGGATTAGGACGAGAGGACCCTGCACCAGCATTCTGGGGCCCGAGCTGAGCCAGCTGGGGTTGAGGATTTTGAAGAGGAGGCTGCCCCTGCTGTAGCGGCTGACCAGGTTAAGGAGGTAGCTGTACCTGTTGCTGGACAGGTTCGAGGGGTTGGAGGGGAGCCTCCGGTTGCGGTTGAGGAGGAATGGAAGCAGGTCTACGGATGGAGGCTGTAGATCTTACTTTCCTTAGAGGCATGGCTGGAGGCGGTCTTGGCCGATGGAAGATGTTGGACTGCTATTCGATGTTCTCATAGACGGCGTCAATCTGTTGCTGCTGAAATCGGTGTGGGGGAGAATAAAGAGAGATTTGTGGATTCGAGGGAATGTGAATAGTCAAACCTGAACGACTTCACCGAAGTTTTGACTGAGATCCTTTCGCCGTTTACCTGTAAAAAGTGCGAGACACCGGGGTTGATCCCGGCGACGCACCCTCAGACGCTCTTGTCAGTAATCTGAATGATTAAGAAAGAGCTTTAATTGGCAAAAGATTGATTACCTGGTAACAGTGGGGGGAGGGGGGTATTTAGTTAATTTCAGGATAAGATCAAATCCCTACTTCCCAATGTAAATGGATAGCGTACTGCACTCCTAGACTTGCTGCCAGCGTACTGACCTTAGCCATCCTGCTAGCGTACTGTACTCCTGGTCTTTCTTCCAGCGTACAGACCTTAGCCAGGCATACATCTCCATAATCGGTGCCGAAAGTCGGCTCTGATACCATTTGTAACGCCCCGTCCCAATACTCAGACAATTTTTATTATTTTTAGAAGACAAATTAATACTTATAGTACAACTGCCCACCACAGGCCGCCTCTCAAAAGGTGGTTAACCAATTAGGTGACTCTTGATCATAGACAATTATATTTATATTTAATTATTCTAGTAGTATTCCCGATATGGGACAATTCTCAAATCATCTCTTCTAATCTCGTGCACATACCCCATGTGCGAGGTCATCACCTAAACAACCAGAGAAGACAGCAGGCGTGTTGTTTCCCGTCACCCGGGTGGGCCCCAGTCCTTGGTGACGTCAACATGACGTCACTGCAAACCAACAACCCTCTGCTGTCGTTTTTCCTATATATATATATATATATATATATATATATATATATATATATATATATATATATATATATATATATATATTCGAAATTACGGGGTATTACAACAAAGAAAATAGTTTAATTTTTTAACTTATCAACATTCTCTGCCAAATTTGAACCGTTGCCACTGTTCCTAATTGTAACCCCCATTTCTACAAATATGTATTTTCTGAATATGTTTTTGTATTTCGATACTTATAACTTCATTATTTGTTAAATTCGTTTTGAATTTCATGTTAAAGCATTTTTCTAAACAATAGTTATAACTATTTCGAATAAACTTTGTTTCCATTTCTACTTGATCAACTATTTACATTTTAAACTCAAATCAAGAGTATTATTACTGTTTGGACTATTTCAACAAATTCCTATTTTTATATAAATGATAATTACTCTGATAATTTCTATTGTTGTTGTTAGTATTTTTATTGTTATTGTTATTGTTATTGTTATTGTTATTATTAATCGATATTATTAGTATTATAATTTTTATTGACATGGTTATTATCATTCTTATTGTTAATATGGTTATCTATTATTATTATTATTATTATTATTATTATTGATTATTAAAACAAATCAATTCTTATTTAATAATGGTGTTTTTGATTGTTTCAAAAACTTTATATAATGCTATTTAGCATTGTTTATTCTTATTTATGACCCATTTTGTTTGTTTGTTCTTATTTGTGACCCTTTTCTCCTTCTTATTGCAGGGTTGAGAGGTCGTAACCTCCTTTTGTACTGACTTTTGATGGGGAACTCTTGTTCTTACCTCTGGTGGCTGCTGCTAGGCTTTTGATTCCGGCAGCTTTTGTCTCCCCCATGGCTTAGGGCTTTGGCTGATGCAATATTTTTCTATAATTTTTTGTATGTATGGCTCTTTTTCTTCCAAACGAGGTTACTCTTGCTTTTGTTGGGGCTCTGTCTGACTTTAGCCTATGCTCTGTTTGTTGGATTTTATTTTATGCTGGTTTATGTTCGGTTGGCTGGCTTTACAAGCTCTTATCTCCTTACTATGGAGGATGATCAGCGCTGTGCTTTTTTCATTAATTTTTGCTGTGTTAGTTTGTGGTGTGGTTCGTCTCACCACAGGGTCTGATTGCATGGGTAGACTCTGAGTGAATTGGGCCGATCAGCTTCATGGGTCGGTGCCATCATCTAATAGGAGCTAATCTTTTTTCTTTCCTCCGATTAGTTGGTTTGAGAATTGAGCTGGAGTTTGGCTTTGATGAACTGTTGCCTACTTGGCTTCTCTGTTTTCTTTATCCTCCTTGAATTGGGTTGTTTTAGGTGTGTGGTTGTTGAGTTGTGCGCTTTCGTGCGTGCTCGTTCCCCACAGCACTCCGTACCCCCTTCCCCTTCGGGTCTAATCGATTGTCGAGTCAGCTATTTGCATTTTTTGCCTATTTTAGCAGCGTCCCTCGCTGCGGACTTGATCGGTTTCTTCGGATTCAGACTAGTCCAGTTTGTTTAGTTGTATTCCTATTCTGTCATATGGGTTCATTGCTTTCTTCATCATCATTGCGGGTATTCTACTGCACAACATATCGGTGATCCAGAGTCGTGGCGTGGGTTGTTGGTCTTGATCCTCTGTCAGGTTACGCTTTGGAAGTGAGCCATTTTGTTGTCTAGCGGCCCGGCCACCTACTGACTTGCACGTTGCGTTGCTCCGCGTCTTAGAGTTTTTAGTGTTTTTGTTTCCAGGCAATTTTCTCCATTGCTAGCGTCTGTATTTTTGCTTTGTCCTTCTTGGTTGTTTGTGTTTTTACTGCTTGTAAAATTATCTCTCGTTGTATCCTTCGTGGTTTTATTTATATATTTTGGGCTGGAATCAAATGATTCTATCCTCGTTATCAAAAAAAAACTTTATGTAATACAAATTATATCAGATATCTTATTCCTTGTATTTGGATTTATATTGATCAATTATATTCATAAACAAATCTACTTTTATTTTTTTGGGTCTATACCCAATTACCCAATAACCCTATATCCCACTTTTCCCCCTATAAATACTAATCTCTTAATTAAAAACCCTAATCTATTTCTAACCTAACCTTCAGCCGCTTTTTACCCCGTTACTGTGCTAACCCCTTCTTTACCCCCCCTACTGTTCCTCCATCCCCTCTCCATCTCCCGCTCTCTCCCTATTTCCCCATCTGCCCAACCGAGCTCGTCGCTCCCCCTATCTATCACTCAGACCATCCACCTTGACCTCCGCCACCACCACGTCACCTCGTCCATCCCATGGCCATCTCCATCCCGTCACCGTCATCCTCACCCCAATCCCCAAGCTCCACTGAACCCATCTTCGTCTTTGCCATCTCGTCTTCACCACCGCCATCCCGTGCTCCGATTGCCCACCCGCTCGAACCCAACTCAACCGAACCAACAACCTATCCCCTATTCCTGTTGGAACCCAAAGCTCCATCGCAGTCTTCCTTGTCCATCGTCTTCGTCTTCGCCCTCCGCTCACCCTCACAACCACCGCAGATCCCCCAATCGTCTCGTTGTCGTCCAAAGCCGTCGTCTCGCCTCCTCTGTTTCGGTGTAAAAATAGAGCCGCTCCTCGCTGCCGTTCTTGGCCCGAGCGCCTCGCCGCCAGTCACCGCAGTGACGCAGTCGCCGAAGAGTCTCCCGTGCTCTCTCTCTCTCTCTCTGTCAATTTGTGGAAGGAGGATCTGTGGTGGAATTCGGTGTTTGGTGTGTTGGCATAGGGGATCCGTGTTCTGGTGTTTGTTGTTTTGCTTAGGGGGATCCGTTGTTGGCTATTTCCGTTGTTTGGTGTTCTGGGCGTAGCGGATCCGAGAGTCATGTTTGCTGTTTTGGGGATCTTGAGTTGCTGATTCGTGTGCTCTGACCTTCTGTGTGGTGTTTTGATGTTGGGTGCTTGTTCGTTGTTTGTCGTTGCACATAGCTCGCACGTGTTTTGGATTGTCGCCCGGAATTCTTATCCCGTTATTCAATTTGTTCGAATTAATTGTCTCACAGGAAAGTCTTTTCTTGAACTAGTATTTTATTTTGTTCAAGATCCATTTGATCTCTACAAGTTGATCCCATCCTTTTTCCTTATCATGCTGTATTTGATAATTCTGTTAAGTTTATCGAGGGTTTACACGAGCTAACTCGACATACTCTTAACATCGTGCCGCTCTCTTTGATCTAAAACCTAGTCCCTATTGTTTTATTGCATATGCACAAATAAATAAAAATAACTAGATCCATGCTATAGACTTGCAGATGAATTGTATACATGTTAGATTGAATTTGATTGATGAATTAGTACCATGCCTGTGAAATTATATCTTAAACATAGAAATATGCATGTTGACACCTAGGATCACTTTGTTTATTTATTTGCATGAAATATATGATTGTATGATTTATTTATTGCCCCTTTCATGCTAAAACAAATTCTAGGCTACTAGTTGTTCCATTTTGAATAAGATTTCAACCATGTTACTGTCACATTTTGAAATAACTTTCCGAACATGAAATTTAGTCTCTGATGTCTAGTTTACTACCCCTTTTGCGGATTTGAATTCCGTTGTGTGGTCTGTTAGATATCATCACTTTAGTACAGCTGTGTCTGAACCTTCAGATTCACAAATGCATATGTATCCTGCAGTTCTATAATTTATTTGACCATGTTAACAGTAAAAGAAAATTTTGAAATAAATTAGGCTGAACTTAGACTTGTGTAGTAATGACCCAGAATTTTTATAGATTTATTTGATGAGTTTTCTGACCTGAAACAAATAGGTGAACACGATTGATAACATGCTGCCTGAACAGAAAATCTGAATAGAATAGAGTTTTCATTCTAGCTTCTGTATCTTTTATATACCTTATATATATTTGCTGGAACCGGGTGGAAGTCTAGTTTCTAGAACTTTTGACGGATCCAAATTTTCGTTTCTGTAGTAGCAGTGATCCATATTTTAGTACAGCAAGGTCATGTTGTCCTGATCATGTAATGTGTGTGTAAATGACTTGTTTGCTTCTTGCTTTGTCTGTAATAAATAGAATTAGTCACACTTAGTATCATACAACATTGACACCCTCTTGCATGCTCACATGGGATGAAAATAAACTAATAAAAAGTCGGGGTATCATGGATTTGATTTGGTAGTGAACAATCGGAAACTGTACTCCGTCGGGCCCTACTACCTGATCTGCTTGACCTGAACTTCCCTGAACATAAAATACTGCCTGATAATCACTGGGCCAAGTACACGAACCGTGATTTCACCATCAGTCTAAAACGTTCACTATGTGTTTGTGCCGAACCTGTAGTATGGGATGCAGTAGTATGTGCACTAGATAGGCTAATAAAATGCTTAATAACCTACATGCTTGATCCTGTATGGAGCTTGACTTGACATCATGCATTACATGTGTGATTACTATAGACTTTTGATATTGTTGTCTGCTTTTGCTTTGTTCTTTGACTTTGATCATATCCCTTTTCTTTGATATTCATGTTTCCTTTATCCTCTGTTTTTCTCTACTTGCTTCCCACGACTTGCTCTAAGGTAACTCTTTTCATTCTTTTTAGATTAAGAATTTACAGGTACCGAAGGAGCAATACCAAAAGAAATTGGTGAGAAAACTCTTTGAAGATTGGAGCTGGACTATTAGTCTGCTTTAGCTATCTCTTGTTATTTGCTTTTTGTATTGCTTCTATCATACTTTGTATTCTTGGGCTTTTATGACCCGAAGTTTGTTTTATCCCAGATGTTGGATTATTATTTAGTGAATTTATTTCATGATTATTTGGAGTTTATTCTTTGTTTATGTGATTATATTCTTCCTACATGGTTGTTGTCTGTTGTATATTGTTGAGTTAGACTGGTACAGCTTATAGATGATGTATAATCATTCGTTGGGCCTTCGTTACGTGCTCGTATTCCCGTATTTTAGGAAGCGGGGCGTGATACTAACAATGGCATCAGTTATTTTAATGTTGTTATTGACAATAACGACTGTGGATGCATAAAATTTCGCAGAGAAGCTATTTGCTGGAAAAAATGGAGATAACTGATGCCGTTGTTCAGAATAACGACATCATTTGCACTATTTTCATTGTTCCAAACAACGACACCAAGTAAAATTAAAATATTAAAACATTGTGCATGTTTTGAACTATTGCCGTTGTTGGGAATAACATTATAGGTATCTGATGTCGTTATTCCAAACAACAACATCTATTATTTTAAATATAGTTCAAAACATGCATTAACATTCACATACATTTTGAAGTAGCTTAAGACTTCAATTTGAATATGATCAAGAAATGCAATTAAAAACACCATAAAATAAACATAAGAAATAACACCAATTAACAATTCATTGGCAAATATAATGCATCAAGTTTTATATTTGTAACACAATATAAACAACAATAGTTTACATTCAACTGAAGTTTAACAAATTAACAAAATCTCCTTGAAGTTTACATTTAAAACATATCCCAATAATTGGGCAAGTCAACAGTTACAAAATTACACAATTCCACATTGAACTTAACTAGGTGTATAGTGTTGCGGCTGCCTCCTCTTCCGAGATGGGACTTTTCTCCGACAATCAATAATATCTTGTGTCCCAGGTACAGGGGGCAATCTCTTTTTCATGCTCCGCTTCTTCTGTAACGTCCCGAATTCCAAACACATGTAATTCGTAGCACAATAAGATCTTTTACTTCAAATTCGTACAAAATTACTAGGAATTTAAAAACTTTTTATTTACAACATATTGTTTACAACAGCACAACGGAATTAAACGAATACAATACAATCTACAAATATAAAAATTCTTCAATCTTGTAACAACTCATCATAGCGACTTCAAGTCCATGCCAAGTCCAATCCTGCAACTGGGAAACTATGGTCACGTCAGTTGCGTACAACTGACGCAATGTTATAATACAGCGATTCTTTAACTTTAGCAAACACAAACTTGAATAAAAAACTGGAAAAGTGACTATCCTAGTCGTACCAGTGTATGATATGACTTAATGCCTAATGCAGACATTTACACTACGATGACACTAATGCATACTTGTTCGGATTCTATGCATCCCATACTACATAGGTTCGAGGGCAAGTCCTTATCGTTCTCCTCATTATAGGGTTCAATCCTTTGCCATGCAACCTAACCCAATGACTGTACTCTAATGCGTAATTACGTGTGAGTCGCATCCCCAGGATATTGGACCTTACCTGGCATACCCTTAGCCCACACATCGTGGATTTATCGGGGGTATCCTCAGCCACGAACCCCAACAAGTCGATCTCCCGCAAATACGAACTAAGCCTAACCCTAGCCCACCTCAGTGGATTTACCGGACATATCCTATCCATCCCGAACATTCCTAGGAACTGCAAGTTCTTTACTGACCTTTTCGCAAACAGAACAGATATACCCCTAGCCCACACATATAGATTTACCAGGTGTATCCTCAGTCGTGAACATTCCTAGGTACCGCAGTCCTTTACCGGCCATTTCATCGTCCTCACTGGCCTCTTCCTAGCACAATCCGCAAGCTCTTGTCCATCTTTCTCTCTTTTGTTTTTATTTTGAGTTGTGTTGTTCATGACAAAAGTATAGACTATTTTTATAGGAAAATTGTGTGGTCAAAATAGCTCCCCACTTCCCACTACCTCACACCACTTTCCCTCATTCTCAACCATGGAAAGAAACATGTGCACGTGTATCAAATGTGCACACTACTCTCATACAAATTCTATTATTAATTTTTATTAAGTTAGATGTATGTGTATATTACACATGACAAGTGTACCACTCTAACTAGACTTTAAAATATACATTTAAGTGTAGAAATAATCATGGGCTTTAAATTAATTTAGTGGGCTACAAAATAGATTTAGGCCTAATGATTTTTAATTAAAAATAAATCACATGATTGTGACTAGAAAAATGAGAAGAAAAATATTCATGACTCAATAAAATTTTAGGAACCAACATGTGCACTGCAAACATGTGCGTTGCACGTAAAAAAATCAAATACGAAATAGATTTGATTAACGGGGAAATGTTTATAGATAATAAAAATATAACATACGTAAAATATTTATTTTTATAATGTTACGGATATTTCGCGTAACGATAAAACATATGTAATGGACACGTGTATTGAAAGCACATGTAATTCACGTAAAAACACAAAAATTAAAATAAATGTTTGAGTTGGATTAAAAGAGTATAAAAATAAATTTTAAGATGACAGAAAATATATAATTAATCGAAATACAAAAATACGTAGGATATTTATATAAAAATATGTTACGAATATTACTCGTAACAGTACAAAATACATGTGTGTAACACCCGTGGCAAAATTGTCATAACTTAATTTTGCGGGGTGTTACATCTTCTTCTACAATATCTTGGGATGCTAATTGAGAAGCTGCAGGAGGATGCCAGACACTCTTCCGTTGTTGCCTATGTGAAGATGATGGTTTTGTGGGTCTTGGTTGGGTTTGTCTTGATGGTGTGGGGGAGATTGAGCTTGTCTTGGTGGTAGTGGGGGAGGTTGAGTTTGTCTTGTTGGTGGTAGGGGGGTTAAGCTCATCTAGTACTTGGTTGGGACAGTTGAGTTGTAACTTCTGTATCTCTTAGAAGAGCAGTGAAGGTCGGGCCGTCTCCAACCTCTTCAAGTGATAAACGACACGGATGGAGGATTGCTCGAGCTATCTCCTTGCAAGCTTTCGAAGCATTGCTTTTCAACACACTAGCACATTTCCACGCAATATTCTATGTATTGTCAATCTACAACACCAATAAAATATAATAGAAGAAGTAAACAAAATATGTTAAAGAAGTATAAGCAAAATGTCTACGAAAATTTTAAATAATAAGTGTTAACAAAAGCATAAATTTACCATGGGTCGGTACGATGAGGCCTTTGGTTGATACATAGTTTGCGAGGTGGAATGTGCCGGTAGTGGTTCAACTTGGTGCTTCGGGATCGGTATTTGGATACCTTCCGGGATAGCTGATCGTGGAGCAATAAACAAATGTGTAATACGATGGTATCACGTCATATAAACTTTTTGCAACAACCCGTCGTAAGGTACAATCCCTTCTACCACCAAATCATATTTTTTCTCATTCCGCATTGCTACATGAGAGCTGTAGTGATCGGCCCAATCCATACTCGGCAATCGACCTTGATCGGTAATATTGTGAAGTCTTTAGTCGTACATCTTATTCTTCTAGGTAAATTGTTGTGCATTGAATTGTCGAAGGACTCGATTGGCGTAATAGAACTCCACAACAGAGAAATTTATAAATGGAGCTCGTGTCAACCAAAGTTGATTGTTTGCCGTGCACATGGGGGTAGCTGTTGTAGCTTTTCGGCCGTGTACGGTGTCCAATTGATGTACTCTTCCTAAAGCCGATCGAGCTCATCCTTATAATACGTCAACACACCACGTGAGTTATCTCTCCACGTGAGGCTACCAGTCCAATACACACCCAAAGGAGCGTTCAACCCTAAATTCTCCTCAACCACTTTCCAATTAGTTGAAAGAACCGTTACTCCGGGCCGGTCGAGGTGTATTCATTCCCAACACCAAATTTGTAATATCCCCATCGGTCCCGTCATTTGGATCGACCCCATTGAACAATTGCACAGGGCACGATAAAGAGTAGACAACGCCGCACTTCCCCAACTATATCAGCCGACTCTATGTATGTCAGCAATCAAGGGAAGGTACATTAAATGGACTACATCACCGGAAGAATTCAGAAAGAGAATAGCTCTGATCATCGACATAAGATACGCCTGCGTGTAACATTGAATTTCAAAGTCGGTTGGTTCCTCTCCCAAACTATTGTGGAACTCTGAAAAGAGCCACGAACGTCGGATTAATTCCCCGATGAATATACCTTTGTCTTTCTCTTCAACCTCCTTCCCAAGGTAATCTGTAACCAATATGACTTTATTGAACTGGAGGTTTCTGGTCACGGCCACCCCCATCGATTGGAAGGCCCGATATGATGGCTATATCTTGTAGCGTGACCGTCATCTCACCAACGGCTAGGTGGAACGTATGTGTCTTCGACCTCCATCGCTCCACAAGAGCGGTAAATAATGAATGGTCGCATTTAACTTTGGACAATATGGACATTCCATAGAACCCACAATTTACTAAGTAGTTGAGTATACGTGGGTGCATCGACAATATCGTGTATATTCGGAAACTCATATTCTTGGTCTCTCCCTTCCACACCGCCTAAGACCTATGATCTTTTTGCAAATAGAGTAGGTTTGGGTCTAATGGACCCGGAATTCCTTCTTGTGCATGCGAAAATGATGCACCCACGACATGCAAAGAAGATGGTGGCTAGCATCCATTTATCTGTAAACATCGAAAAACCATGTGTCAACGACAATATTAATAAATGATGTGTGAAGATAACAAATTTAATAAGCCATGTTTTTTCAACAAAATTAATAAACGACGTGTGAAGATAACAACAGTTTCTCAATACTCGTATCAAACTACTACTCATAACAATCCCCACCACAACATCTCCACACACTACATATTTATCTATATAAACATAACTCATATGAACATTCATTCATACATGCACAACTATGAATATAATGATTAAAAATATAGCAATTCTAGTATATGACAATTTTTCCATAGTCGTCTAATATATAACATTGTCAAAAACTACAATAATCCATTCATACTACTACTTAGATGAATCTCCTCAACATCTCATATACTATACTAATAATTTTGGATTTTGAATACATACCTCAATCGAATTTTAGAAAAGCTGTAGAAGAAATCAGTGCCTGATATGGCTAAAAATATGATTAAACCGGGACCGTTCACATCGGACACGAATCTTAAAGCTCAGGGGTAAAACGGTAATTTCACCTACTAACGGGTCTGAAATGGGAACTGGGTCTTTCTTCACGACCCAATAACCCACGAACGGATCCACCTCAACTGAGTACGGGTCCCAACCCGAAACACACCCAGTCCAGAAAAGATAGAATTAGGGTTTCTGATTAATCCTAATCAACGGCTCTGATTCACATCTATCTTTTCACCGGGAAATAGGGATTACATTCCTAATCTGATTACGAAGATTTTATGCCTTATCAGATCACAGGAATCACATTCCTTATCTGATCCCAATGGCGACTATAAATACCCCCCACCCGTCTCCATTAAGAGGTAATCAATCTTTTGCTAGTTAAACGCTCTTTCATAATCATTTCTGGTTACTGACTTGAGCGTCGGAGGGTGCATCGCCGGGATCAACCCCGGTGTCTCGCACTTCTTTGCAGGTGAACGGCGGGAGTCAGCGGTCAAACTCCGGCGGAACAGGTTAGGTGTTTGCTATTCAGGTTTTCCAAGAACTCACAAATTCTATCTGTTTGCCCCCACACCGAATTTAGCGGCAACAGATTGGCGCCGTCTGTGGGAAAACCATACGAATAGCCTCCTCCTCTTCTCGTCGACTAGCTCTTCTCCAGCCATGCCTCCCAGAAAAGTAAGATCCAGGGGGTCCAACCGTGGACCCAACCCTATTGATCAACAGCAGGAAGTCCCCGTCCATCCCGCTCCGCAGCAGAGGCAACTTCCTCCTCCGGTCGAGGACCATCTTCAACAATATCAACCTCCTCTTCAGAATCAGCAACCCCCCAAGGTTCCCACCGGTCCTCAGAATGCCGGTGCGGGGGGCTCTCGTATGAAGCAACCACTCAATCAGGACCGCGCCTCCATACACAACGCCTCTACGGATTCCATGGCCTCTCACAATCCCCAAAATCAGAAGAAGGAAGAGGACCTACGCCACCGTCTGGACGAGAAGCGGGCCCGAGAGGGAGCCTCCCGCCAGCAACGTCCGGGTGAGCGGTCCCCTCACCACCGAGATTATAGAAGGTCTCCTGTCCGAAGGGGAAGGAGGGAGTCCCCCGAGCATTACAGAAGAAGACATCGTTCCCCCGTCGGTCGGCAACCCCCAAGGGACGACGAGGCACCTATCACTCGTGCCGAGTTCCAGCAATTTCAAGCAACGTTGTTGCAAGCTATCAACCTCCGACCCAACAACAACAATGCCCAACGGGATCCTACACCCCCGCGGGTCCAGAGTCCTCACCACCGGCAGCGTACTCATAGCCCTCGCCGCTCCCAAGGTCATCGTCGCCACAGTCCTCGCTCCCCTTCCTACGAAGACGAGTCCAGAGGCTCGTTCGACTACCACCGGAGGGACGATGCCCTCTACCACCGTCTCCACGAAGTGGAGAGGCGCATCGGCCGGATCGACCGAGACGAAGAAGAAAGGGGTAAGGCCATCCGTCCGAGCCGACCCCCCTTCTCCCGGACCATCATGGAGGCTCCCATCCCGTGGGGTTTCAAGCCCCCGCAGTTCAAAACCTACTCAGGGGATTCAGATCCCGTCGACCATGTCGAAAGCTTCAAAACCCTCATGTTCATCCACCAGGCTTCCGATGCCCTACTGTGTAAGACATTCCCTGCCACTCTTAAAGGCTCGGCTCGGGAATGGTACTCCTGCCTGGTGCCGTCTTCCATATTCTCCTTCGAGCAGTTCGAAACACTCTTCATCACCCACTTCGTGAGCAGCAGACGCACGGAGAAGACCACCATCTCGCTCCTCCAACTCAGACAGGAGAAAGGTGAGAAATTAAGAGACTATGTGAAGAGGTTCACTGCGGAGGTCAGGTCCATGGCCTCCCTCCACCAATCCATCGCAACAGCCGCCTTCCAATCCAACGTCTTCAATTCCAGCCTCCGCTCCTATCTTGCTAAGAAGCCTCCACAGAACTTTGCCGACCTCCTTCTCAGGTGTGACAAGTACATTCGTGCCGAAGAGGCCGCCTAACTTCCAAGCTTCGGAGGGTCTACCTCAGGGACGAAACGAAAGCCGACCGAAGAAGAAGAGGCTAAGAAGCTTCAGAAGGATGGCAATGGCCAGCGCCGCCCGACTCCCCGGTTTGAGAAGTTCACCCCCCTCATTGCTAATATATCAGAAGTCCTTATGGAGGTGGACAAGGAAGGACTACTCCGCGCTCCCCCTAGAATGAATACCCCTGGCAAGAAGAGGGACAAAGATAAGTGGTGCCGCTTTCACAGGGACCACGGCCACGACACGGATGATTGTCGGGCTCTCAAGGAGGAAATCGAAGAACTCGTACAACGGGGATACCTGACCAAGTTCATCCAAAAAGACGGGGCCGAGCTTCCCCTCTGAGGAGCCAACAAACGAACCGAAGGGCCCGGCGAGCTTCAAGACTCAGAACCTCCCAGCTCCTCCCAAGAGGTCTTCACCTTATCGTAGAAGTAGGATTTTGATTTTCAATAAGGCCGATGCTTGTAACCCGGCCAATAGCATGTAATAATGGCTCGCCCTATTGAAGCAGCCACTTAGTTTATTTCAATAAACTTTACATTTTTTCATTGGAAATTGTTGCTCTTGCTTCATCTCAATCTCTCCGAGTCACGACTCGTTAAATGGTGATTTCGGAGTCCAGCTTCTTCTACATGGCTCCTCCCGCAACTCACTAAACTCTAACGATGGTTTCGGAGTCCAACACTTGGTTCGATTCTGCTTCGAATAACTTGCTCTTAAGCGGGTTAGAAGTGGTTCGGCATTCGGAATTGCTCCCACAACCGTTGAACAACTCTACCGATGGTTCCGGAGTCCAACACTTGGTTCGATTCTGCTTCGAATAACTTGCTCTTAAGCGGGTTAGAAGTGGTTCGCCATTCGGAATTGCTCCCACAGCCGTTGAATAACTCTAACGATGGTTCCGGAGTCCAACACTTGGTTCGATTCTGCTTCGAATAACTTGCTCTTAAGCAGGTTAGAAGTGGTTCGCCATTCAGAATTGCTCCCACAGCTGTTGAACTTTTCTAACGATGGTTCCGGAGTCCAACACTTTGCTCGATTCTACTTCGCAAGTTCGCTGTTAAGCGAGCTAGAAGTGGTTCGCCATTCGGAATTGCTCCCACAACCGTTGATTCCCTCACTTAAATAACGGGTTCGGAGCTCACCACTCTTCTCCTAGAGTTGCTCCTTAAACTCGTCTCACAAATGGCACTCTCCTAGAGTTGCTCCTCACACTCCCCCTCCAAGTGGCTCTTTCCTAGAACCGAGCTCTTCGCTCCGCTCGCCTCCAAAGCGGACCTCTTCTCAAACAAGTTTGGAGCTCACAACTCTCTCCTAGAGTTGCTCCTCAAAACTCGTCTTCCAGATGGCTCTCTCCTAGAGTCGAGCTCTTCACTCCGCTCGCTTCCGAAGCGGACCTCTTCTCTACGAGTTCGGAGCTCACAACCCTCCCCTAGAGTTGCTCCTTGCACTCACTTCAGAGAATGGGTCTTCCCAGCACCTCTTCCTAGCACCTCTTCTCCTAGGAGTGGAGCTCCTCTTCAAAAATCTCCAAAACCAAACAGAATAGAGACAACTTCAGAGCCCCTCACCTCTCCCATATACTGACCCATCCTCCCGAGCCGGAG
>CM030362.1:155261034-155379960 GCA_017893485.1 Hemerocallis citrina
TCATCCCACAACTCTCCTTCTCCCCCCCCCCCTCTGCTGTTTTGGCGGTTGTCCTCTCTCTCCTTTTTCGAACGTTCTGGATTTTCCTCTCTTTTCCCCTGCGGATCTAGTTGTGTCTTCCTTTCTCCTCCCCCCTGTCTCCCTTTTGGTCAGTACTTCTGCCCTTGGATGGCTCTAGTTGGTTGGGGGTTTGTGGCCTCTCCCACCTCTCCTCGTTCCAAGGCTGTGCTGGACTCCGTTGTTCTACCTGATGTCTTGTGAGATAGTCTTACACTACAACACAGAAGTTATTTGCCGGCATTTTTTTAGACCTACACCGGCGGTTTTTTACGCCGGTGAAACATTCACCGGCGTTTTTATAAACGCCGGTACAAATGCCGCTGAATCGAGCGTCGCGGAAAGATCGGTGCATTCGCCGGCGTTTCTTCTGGACGCCAGTATATCTTGAAAATATACCGGCGGCCAGACAAACGCCGGTATATGCGAATTTCTGAGTGTCGTTCTTTCCCCCAATATACATTCACCGGTGCTCACATACCGCCGGTATATATCTTTCACCGGCGTTTGTAGAAACGCCGGTGTATGTCCAATATTTACCGTCGGACATTGAACGCCGGTGTATGCTTATTTCTGAGCGCCCTATTTCCCTAATTACAGTCACCGGTGTGTTATAAAATGCCGGTATATAAATATTCACCGGCGTTTTATGATGCGCCGCTATAGATATATGGGTACACCGGCGTGCGTGGAAATGCCTCCCTAACAAAATTTTCAACTAAACAATTAGATACACCGGCGTTCTATGAAACGCCGGTGTATGCCCGTTGGTTTTTCCTGCTCCAATTTTTCATTCGATTTCAATTCACAATTTCATTTAAAAAACCTGTAAACTAATTCACAACTGATTCAACCAATTTCAGGCATATTAATGCGCAAATCACAACCAAACACAAAAATTAATTAAGATAATAAAGTTTCACACATAGTCCATTAATCGTCCAAATTCATCACATAATTAACACAGTGTCATAATTAACAAATACAGTAATTAACATCCCAAATATCTCAACAATTACTTAAAACAACAATCCAGAACATAACAACAACAAGGACAACATAACAACAACAACTAGAGTAGGCCGACCATAGATCCATATCCCTCGAGTAGCTTCAGTGCTGAACATCAGAATTTCCTTCATCTGGGTGACCGCTCTATGAAAAAAAAACAATAATTTAGTTCAATAGGAAACCAAATATAAGAAAAATAAGAAAAATAAGAAGGGGCTCATATCAAGTGTAGTTTTAAGGAACTGTCATCATGGAAGGAAACCAAATATAGAAGCCAGAAATGGAAACAGAGAATGGTAGAGAATGAGGATACACCAGGCTAACATAGCGGCATTTTCCTCATCTCTCTCTCATCCCTTCTTTCCCTTCAGCACACGCACACCAAGAGACATCAGCAACAACAGGAAGAGCGACAAGAACAACAATAATAATAAATTATTATAAACGAGATGTCTCTATATGGGTTTCCAGATCTCCACTCGAGCCCTCTCTTTCTAATCATAGCCCAATTAAGAACATAGACGACAGCCACTAAACAATCCAATCACAGCCCAATCAAAATTTGCCATCCTGGATCTTAAATCTTCAGATGCATGAACTCAGTTTCTTTAATAGTAAAAGGGAATGAAAATTTCCAGTATCTAAGCATATATGTTTCTCCAATAATTCTTCATCCCAACTAAATCATGATGTTTGTGGCTCCAAAACAAACATGCACAAGGTTTGTTCAGCCCAATTCTTGTATAGTTTTGGAGGATTTTGGTATACATACAGCATCCTTAGTTGATAGTCAACCCATTTTGGTTTAAAAATCATGCTAAGATGACAATCAGATGCATGAACTCAGCTTCTTTAACAGTAAAAGAAAATGAAAATTTCCAGTATCTAAGCATATATATTTCGCCATTAATTCTTCATCCCAACTAAATCATGATATTTGTGGCTCCAAAAGAAACCTGCACAAGGTTTGTTCAGCCCAATTCTTGTATAGTTTTGGAGGATTTTGGTATACAGCCAGCATCCTTAGTTGACAGTCAACCCATTTTGGTTAAAAAATCATGCTAAGATGACAATCAGATGCATGAACTCAGCTTCTTTAACAGTAAAAGAAAATGAAAATTTTCAGTATCTAAGCATATATGTTTCTCCATTAATTCTTCATCCCAACTAAATCATGATGTTTGTGGCTCCAAAAGAAACCTGCACAAGGTTTGTTCAGCCCAATTCTTGTACAGTTTTGGAGGATTTTGGTATACATACAGCATCCTTAGTTGATAGTGAACCCATTTTGGTAAAAAAAAATCATGCTAAGATGACAATCAGATGCATGAACACAGTTTCTTTAACAGTAAAACGAAATGAAAATATCCAGTATCTAAGCATATATGTTTCTCAATTAATTCTTCATCCGAACTAAATCATGATGTTTGTGGCTCCAAAGTAAACCTGCACAAGGTTGGTTCAGCCCAATTCTTGTACAGATTTGGAGAATTTTGGTATACAGCTAGCATACTTAGATGACAGTCAACCCATTTTGGTAAAAAAATCATGCTAAGATGACAATCAGATGCATGAACTCAGCTTCTTTAACAGTAAAAGAAAATGAAAATTTGCAGTATCTAAGCATATATGTTTCTCTATTAATTCTTCATCCCAACTAAACCATTGATGTTTGTGGCTCCAAAATAAACATGCACAATGTTTGTTCCGCCCAATTCTTGTACAGATTTGGAGGATTTTGGTATACATACAACATCCTTAGTTGACAGTGAACCCATTTTGGTAAAAAAATCATGCCAAGACGACAATCAGATGCATGCGATCAGTTTCTTTAATAGTAAAAGGAAATGAAAATTTCCAGTATCTAAGCATATATGTTTCTCCATTAATTCTTCATCCCAACTAAATCATGATGTTTGTGGCTCCAAAATAAACCTGCACAAGGTTTGTTCAGCCCAATTCTTGTACAGATTTGGAGGATTTTGGTATACAGCTAGCATACTTAGATGACAGTCAACCCATTTTGGTAAAAAAATCATGCTAAGATGGCAATCAGATGCATGAATTCAGTTTCTTTAACAGTAAAAGGGAATGAAAATTTCCAGTATCTAAGCATATATGTTTCTCCATTAATTCTTCATCCCAACTAAATCATGATGTTTTTGGCTCCAAAATAAACCTGCACAAGGTTTGTTCAGCCCAATTCTTGTACAGATTTGGAGGATTTTGGTATACAGCAAGCATCCTTAGTTGACAGTCAACCCATTTTGCTTAAAAATTCATGCTAAGATGACAATCAGATGCGTGAACTCAGCTTCTTTAACAGTAAAAGAAAATAAAAATTTCCAGTATCTAAGCATATATGTTTGTCTATTAATTCTTCATCCTAATTAAACATTGATGTTTGTGGCTCCAAAATAAGGCTGCACAAGGTTTGTTCCGCCCAATTCTTGTACAGATTTGGAGGATTTTTGTATACATACAGCATCCTTAGTTGACAGTGAACCCATTTTGGTAAAAAAAATCATGCTAAGAAGGCAATCCGATGCATGAACTCAGCTTCTTTAACAGTAAAAGAAAATGAAAATTTCCAGTATCTAAGCATACATGTTTCTCCATTATTTCTTTATCCCAACTAAATCATGATGTTTGTGGCTCAAAGAAGATTTTAGATCCAGGATGACAAATTTTGATTGGGCTTTGAATGGAGAGTCTAGTCATAGATCGATTCTTCGGAGTCCGACTTTCTAAAGGAAATGCCATTTGGAAGTATGCGGGTACATGTTTGTTGGATTACCAAAACTCCCATTTTTATTGAAGAAAAATAAGAATAGGGCTCATATCAAGTGTAGTTTTAAGTACCTGTCATCGTGGAAGGAAACCAAATATAGAAGCCAGAAAGAGGAATGGTAGAGAATGAGGATACACCAGGCCAACATAGCGGCATTTTCCTCAACTCTTTCTCATCCCTTGTTTCTCTTCAACACACGCACGCAGCAAGAGGGGGTTGGTCCAATAATAATAATAGATTATAATAAACGAGATGTCTCTATATGGGTTTCCAGATCACCACTCGAGCCCTTTCTTTCTAATCACAGCCCAATTAAGAAAACATAAACGACAGCCACAATGCAGACTCACAAATACTAATACGTGTCTTTCATGCATTCAAAATTATAATATCTTCAAAATTACCAATTTGAAGACTTACCGGTGGAATTATCCGTGGGTTCCTTGCTATTACCTCAATAAAGGATGAGAATTTGCTTGCATTATCACCAACCGGTTGCCCGACACCGTTTTCCTCCACCACAATCCTTTCGTCATTCTTAAGTTTCCATATGCCCGTCATCTTAGTTCGCCCTCGATGTTTTTTGACAGTGGGCGGTGTGCTACCCTCCCCCTCCTCTGTTTGACTGCCACTATTATCTAGGATTAACAAACCAACATAATTACAAAAAATTAAAAAAGTCAGATTTGTAACAAATTCAACTACAATGATAGTTTGATGCAAATGACACTAAGCATTGTTTAATGTAAATGACACCAAGCAGTAGAAAATAGAAAGATAATTAAACCAATTATTAAATTCACATACAACATGTTTGGAATTACAAGATATAATATTACAACAAGATTTAAGACACGAAAATTACAGGACATATAATATTGAGCTATGAAAATCAAGTAAACTACAATACGACATCTTCCAATACATCGCCCTCTTCTCCATCCTTGCGGAGCCAAGTCCCGCAAATTCCGCCGTCGGTTGTGTTTACATCAAACATAGGAAACTCAGAAGCAATGTAACTGTTCATAGCTTCACCGTCTTCATCGTCTGAAGTATCGCCCAGTTGGAATACATCTCTTGGTTGCATCTCAAGAGCCACATACGATTTTGGCAGGGTTGGATCTTCAATGTAGAACACTTGTTGCACTTGGGATGGGAACACAAATGGTTCGTGACTAATGTGTGTACCGATGTGAATCAATTTTGAGAAGTTTACAACTGTGAAACCTAACTTATCCTTGTTATTAGCAAAATTCCTATCAAACTCAGCCCAATCCCCACGAAATAAGACAACACGAAAATGATCAAAATAGTTCAACTCAATGATATCCGTGAGCACTCCATAGTAGTCGAGATCTCCATCTACTGGCCTCGTGTCCGACTTGGAAGCATAACTTCTAGTCTTAGAAGTCACTACCATTCCACTATTTTGAGACTTCAAATTACATTCACGATCTTTAGTACGAAATCTAAAGCCATTGAATATGTATCCTCCGTATCTTTTGGCCATCTTATAGGGACCCTTGGCAAGTACTTGTATTTCAGATGACACACCTTCAGGACCAAAAGAATGTACCTATTAATTTTGCACAAATCGTATCAGTACCATGGATAATGTAGATATAATGAAGATTAACTTGAATTTTCTTAATTCACCTACATGAGATTCAAACCACTTATGAAATTTTTCGTTCATCAACTTGTTTTGTTCACGTGGTGGTAGTCTTCTTGGTCTAGCCCTTCATTTGATGTCCCTGACAAATTCTCTAAAATACAAGCAATTGAAATAAGGAATAACAAAAGTAAGTTAATATCAAACTTTGCAGTTTTCACTATATTCGATTTAAATTTAAAAGCAACTTACTTTCGAAATGGTTCCACTGATGCATGGTGGTCTAGCACATATCGATGTGCCTGTTCCCACGTTAAGTTATCTAGCTCAAATGCATCAACTTTACCAACAGTAGTGCCAGCGGTATCAAAAAGATATTTAGCACTATCAAGATTGGAAATGTCTGGATTTCTTCTTGGTCTAGTCAAAGATGTCTCTACACCCTGCAGATACCTGGAACAGAAATGTGAACACTCCTCTAATAGATATCCCTGAGCTATTGACCCTTCAGGATATGCTCTATTTTTAACATAACCCTTGAGCCGGTATAGGTATCTGAACATGTATAATTAATAAATTAGAGCGAAGTAGGGGATTAAAAGAAATGAGCTTTTGAAAATTCTGTTTTGTAAGATGCATGAATTCTTTTACCTCTCAATGGGGTACATCCACCGATAGTGAACAGGACCGCCGATTCTGGCTTCACCAGCAAGGTGGATTATCAAGTGAATCATTATAGTGAAGAACGATGGCGGAAATATCATCTCCATTTTACTAAGTGTCAATGCCGCCCGCTGCTCCAATTGGTCAATATCTTCAACACGAATCATTCTTAAGCAAATACCTTTATATATGCTACAAAGATCTTTCAGGACAGTAGTGATTTGCTCACACATTGAAGACCTTAGGGCCACAGGAAGGAGATCCTGCATTAGGACGTGGTAGTCGTGTGACTTTAGACCCTGAAGCCTCTTCTCTTTAAAGTTGACACATCTTGCTATGTTAGAAGAATAGCCATCAGGAACTTTATGTTCCAGTAGAACTTTGCAAAACAATTCCAACTCCGATTTTGACATTGAATAGATTGCAGGAGGTAGGAGTACTTTCCCGTTCGGTAATTCCTCTGGGTGCAACTCATGTCGGATGCCCATTGACTTCAAATCAAGTCGGCTCTTGAGATTGTCCTTTGTCTTCCGGTCATCTCCCATAACTGTTCCTATACAATTTTCACCAATATTTTTTCCGATATGCATCACATCTAAATTATGTCGCAATAAGTTAAATTCCCAATACGGCAACTTGAAGAAAATGCTCTTCTTCTTCCATGCACCTAAACTCGTCATGTTCTGATCCTCATCTTCGCCACATAGATCGGTCTCCTCATCTTGCTCCGGCCTTGCCCTTTTCTTGCCCTTTTTGCTGACTTGTGGTTCTTTTTCATATTTGAACTGATGACCATCTATCCGCCTCAAAATATCTGACCCAGAAGAAGCTCCAGGAGCATGTTCCCACTCGTCGGTACCATCAAATGTCGCTGTCTCTGCCCGAAATATATGTGTATCAGGCAACCATCTTCTATGACCCATATAGCAAAACTTTCTGCCATTGTACAACCACCTTGAACTAGTTTGGTCAGCACAACAAGGACATGCATAACGTCCTTTAGTGCTATATCCAGATAAATTTGCATATGCTGGAAAATCATTGATTGTCCAAGACAACACAATCCGAAGAGAAAATGTTTCTTTAGCCACAACATCATAGGTTGGAACACCCACCCACAATTTCTGAAGTACATCTATTAACGGCTGTAGGTACACATCTATATCATTTTCAGGACCTTTCGGTCCAGGAACTATCATGGACAAAATAAATGAGGACTGCTTCATGCATTTCCAAGGCGGCAAATTGTATGGTATTAACACAACAGGCCATATGCTGTATATACTACTCATTTGCCTAAAAGGGTTGAAACCATCACTAGCTAGTCCAAGTCTCACATTTCGAGGATCTTCCGCAAAATCGGGATATCTTTCATCAAATTTTTTCCAAGATTAAGAATCAGCAGGATGTCTAAGAATCCCATCATTAGTGCGACCTTCAGCATGCCATTTCATATCAGAAGAAGTTTTCGTAGACATAAACAATCTTTGTAGCCTAGGAATCAGAGGAAAGTAACGCAGTATTTTGGCTGGCTTCTTTCTCATACTTCGCTTAGTAGATCCACTGGCTTGATCGTCTTGATTTGGTGTTTCTGTCCATTTTGAGGAACCACAGACTTCGCAATTCTCCAGACTTTCCTTACCTCCCGTGAAAAGCATACAGTCATTTGGACATGTTGCTATCTTCTCATACCCTAGATCGAAAGAATTTAGGAATTTTTTGATTTTATAGGCTGAGTTTGGAATACAGATTTCTGGAAATGCTTCATTCAACAGTTCAAGTAGAATACTGAAGGACTTAGCAGACCACCCGTTTAAACATTTAATCTGAAATAGTCTGACAATGAATGAGAATTTAGAGAATTTGGTGCAATCGCGGTACAGCGGAGTACTAGCATCTTCAAGCAACTTAGCGAATGCTTCTTGCTGTTTATTATTTTCAAGGGCGGGGTTAGGCATTTCCTCGTCCACCCCACCACCAATGTGTGATGTTTCTGTTGACTCATTATGAACTTGGGTTGTTGGATTATTGGTGTGGAAAGAAACATTATGAATCTCCAAGGCGTCTTGCAACAAAGCATGCATCTCATCGGGAACACTTAAGTCTTCGTTCACTAAGGGCTCATCTTCATTTTCTAATACAACCGGACGAACAGGAGCTGACGTATGATCCTCTCCATGACAAAACCACCGTGTGTACCCTTGAAGAAAACCGTTGACAACCAAATATGTATGTACTACGTCACATGTCCTCAAATTACAATTTGTACACCAGAGGCATGGACAAAGGATTAGGTTGGGATCACGGGAATGTCGTTTGGCAAAGATAATAAAATCTTTAATACTATCACGGTACTCCTTGGATAATCGTGGTTTACTAATCCAACTTCTATCCATTATAACAATAGCACAAAATCTGAAATTAAAATTTGACATATTAACTAGTATTGACAGTAAAAGGCATTTTGTATATTTAATTTCACCTTTCTTAAAACCATCCCTAGCTGCAAATAAATAAACGATATAACAATTAACTGTAAAATAAAGAAATCGTGGTTCCAAAAATGTATAAAAAAATAATTAAATCTTAATACAATCTACTCTATTCACATAACCCTAAACTACCTTTGTGGAAATTATCACAACCACCTTAGTGGCATTTTATCGCACACTTTGTGTTCGAGTCTAATATCGATTCGACTATAGTCTCCCCTGTATTTGGCTTTCCGTTCAAGGAGATGATGATGGTAAAGGGTATTTGCTGAGGAAGAGGAATCGGATGAATAACGAGGGTGTCGTGCTGTAAATACGGTTACAAGAAGATCTGATGACTCATGAACTATTCTGTTCATGGCTACTAATAATCAGTTACTTATCCTAAAATAATAATAATAATAATAATAATAATAAACCTGCACAAAAGAAACTAATATGGCTACTAATATGTTGCTCTATTAATTCTTCATCCCAACTAAATCATTGATGTTTGTAGCTCCAAAAGAAACCTGCACAAGGTTTGTTCAGCCCAATTCTTGTACAGATTTGGAGGATTTTGGTATACAGCTAGCATCCTTAGATGACAATTAGATGCATGAACTCAGCTTCTTTAACAGTAAAAGAAATTGAAAATTTGCAATATCTAAGCATATATGTTTCTCCATTAATTCTTCATCCCAACTAAACCATTGATGTTTGTGGCTCCAAAATAAGGCTGCACAAGGTTTGTTCCGCCCAATTCTTGTACAGATTTGGAGAATTTTGGTATACAGCTAGCATACTTAGATGACAGTCAACCCATTTTGGTAAAAAAATCATGCTAAGATGGCAATCAGATGCATGAATTCAGCTTCTTTAATAGTAAAAGAAAATGAAAATTTCCAGTATCTAAGCATATATGTTTCTCTGTTAATTCTTCATCCCAACTAAATCATTGATGTTTGTGGCTCCAAAAGAAACCTGCACAAGGTTTGTTCAGCCCAATTCTTGTACAGATTTGGAGGATTTTGGTATACAAACAGCATCCTTAGTTGACAGTCAACCCATTTTGGTAAAAAAAATCATGCTAAGATGGCAATCAGATACATGAATTCAGCTTCTTTAACAGTAAAAGAAAATGAAAATTTCCAGTATCTAAGCATATGTGTTTCTCTATTAATTCTTCATCCCAACTAAATCATGATGTTTGTGGCTCCAAAAGAAACCTGCACAAGGTTTGTTCAGCCCAATTCTTGTACAGATTTGGAGGATTTTGGTATACATATAGCATCCTTAGTTGACAGTCAACCCATTTTGGTAAAAAATCATGCTAAGATGGCAATCAGATGCATGAATTCAGCTTCTTTAACAGTAAAAGAAAATGGAAATTTGCAGTATCTAAGCATATATGTTTGTCTATTAATTCTTCATCCCAACTAAATCATGATGTTTGTGGCTCCAAAAGAAACCTGCACAGGGTTTGTTCCGCCCAATTCTTGTACAGATTTGGAGGATTTTGGTATACAGCTAGCATACTTAGATGACAGTCAACCCATATTGGTAAAAAAATCATGCTAAGATGGCAATCAGATGCATGATTTCAGTTTCTTTAACAGTAAAAGAAATTGAAAATTTGCAATATCTAAGCATATATGTTTCTCCATTAATTCTTCATCCCAACTAAACCATTGATGTTTGTGGCTCCAAAATAAGGCTGCACAAGGTTTGTTCCGCCCAATTCTTGTACAGATTTGGAGGATTTTGGTATACAGCTAGCGTACTTAGATGACAGTCAACCCATTTTGGTAAAAAAATCATGCTAAGATGGCAATCAGATGCATGAATTCAGTTTCTTTAACAGTAAAAGAAAATGAAAATTTCCAGTATCTAAGCATATATGTTTCTCTATTAATTCTTCATCCCAACTAAATCATGATGTTTGTGGCTCCAAAATAAACCTGCACAAGGTTTGTTCAGCCCAATTCTTGTACAGTTTTGGAGGATTTTGGTATACAACCAGCATCCTTAGTTGACAGTTAATCCATTTTGGTAAAAAAATCATGCTAAGATGACAATCAGATGCATGAATTCAGCATCTTTGACAGTGAAAAGGAGAGAAATCAAGAGAAATTACCGAAGAGATAGAGGGGGGCGACGAGCGGGGCGACGAGCGGTGGCGTAGGAGATAGAGAGAGAGCGGGGCGACGAGCGGTGGTTTTCGATCGCAAATTCACCGCGAAATAGAGAGAGGGAGGAGGGAAATCGAATTGGGCTGTCGAAGATGACGAAGGGACGGAGGCGAAGCGCGAGAAATAGAGAGAGGGAGGAGGTAAAACGAAGGCGGCGAAATTAGGTTTGGGAAATTAGCGAGCGAAATGTTAGGGTTCGCGGGGATTTATCTCAGTTAATTCACCGGCGTTTGCAATTACAAACGCCGGTGAATGTATCTATATATTCCCCGGCGTGTGTTATTAAAACGCCGGTGAATAATACCATTCACCGGCGTTTCTATATAAACCACCGGTGAATATCATGAATCACCGGCGTTTTATAGAGGCCGCCGGTGTATAACCATCCAATCTGACGCCCCATTCCTGGTCACTCCCTACCCCGGCGCGAATGGTAAAACGCCGGGGAATATACGCCGGTAAATCGCACATGTTTTGTAGTGTTACCCTCTTACTATTGTGTGAATTTAAGATTTAATCTACTTGTTTATTCATACTACTGGTTGTTGAGATCCGTTTTATTTCTCACCATATTTGCACTTTTTGCATCGGATTGAATCCTCTCCTCCTTCTCCCTGCGATTCTTCTTGGGCTAAATTTTAAATAAAAACTAATTAGTTTTTTTTTTAATTTTAAATCCACCATTTTTTAAAAAAACCGCACTAAACTACGTTATCAAAAAATACTCACCGATGGAGTTAGATTCCGTTTGTTTTCTTGTCACGTATAGCACGTGACTTTTTTTCGGATGAAACTGCCTACCTATCAGGATTGATGGATCTCCTAGAAAAATGCACACCTATGATCAACGGTCCAGATCTCTTCAAAGTATGATTTATTATTTTTAATTCTTTTTATTAATTTTTAAACCGGATTAATTAATAAAAATTCTTAAAAAATAATAAAAAATTCAAATTAAATAATTAAAAATATAAAAAATTATTAAATTCGGTAAAATATGAGAATATTCCAAAAATAATTAGAAATTTAGAGTAATTAATTAAAATTCAAAAATTAATTATAAAAATCCAAAATTTTAATTTAAATTTTTGAAATATGATTAATAATTGAAGAAAAAAGTTTAGGAAAAATCTAGGAAAAAAACTAGAAACTTTTTTTTAAAATATATAGATATTTAGAACACTTAATTAAAAATCCAAAATTAATTATAAATATAGGAATTTTTTATTTATAGTTTTGAAAAAATGATTAAAAATTGGAAAAAATAATGAAAATTCTAGGAAATTTTGGAAAAAATTCTAGAAGCTCTAAAAGATGCAACTACTTTCATAAGCTCATTGTCTGGTGTTGATTCTTCATACACTAGTAATCTACACGTGTGATGCATGTTTTTTCTCTTAAGCTCATTCTTTCACAAATTATCCGTAAAGAAAATGCCCAACTATAAAAAATAATTGTAAATTTCGAAAAATATGAAATTCTTCCAGAAAATAATTATAAATTTAGAATAATTAAAAATTCAAAAATTCGAAAATAATTATAAATAAATATGATTTTTATTTATAGTTTTTTAAAAAATGATTAAATTTTTTTTTAAAAAAAGGAAAAATCTAGAAAAACTAGAAATTTTTATAATTATATTTAGAATTCTTAATTAAAAATCAAAAGGTTAATTATAAAAAATTAAATTTTGATTTATAATTTTGGAAAGATAATTAAAAATTAGAAAAAGTTAGAAAAATTTAGAAAAATCTAGAAAAAATTCTAGACGCTCTACAAAGATGCAACTCCTTCCCAAAGGTCAGTTTATGGTGATAGTTCTTCATATACTAGTAATCTGCATGTGCGTTGCACGTTTTTTTGCTTAAGCTCATTATTTCACAAATTAACTGCAATTATTTTATTTTACCCGAATTGGGGATTTAAGTGGTGGTGTAACTGCTCCCTACTTTGTGGATGTGCACTTGTTAGTTTTACGTATATGTGAAGGATCCTAATGGGGTTTTTTATATGTATTAAGGAGTTGTATCCTAGTGTCGTATATTATGGAATCCTAATATTGGTCCTGTTTATCCCAAATATTGTTTGTTGAATGTGATGAATGTGACGAAAATGTGTTGATTGAGAATGTTATGTGAGTTCTTTTTTTAAAAATCTGATTAGTTAAGTGATGTTTTGTAACACCCCATTTTTTTGTTTTTTTTTGAAAACTAAATCTCTAAATTCAATTCTTTCAATTTCTATATCACTTTAAACATAAACTAAGATAGGTATATTTCAAATAAAATTTTGGTAGAGTTTCACCTGAAATTTCTGCCCCGAAACACAAAAAGCTTATGGAATTCTGCTCTAAATTCCGTAGCTCACAACACAGACAATATAATCGTGGGCTCCCTAGGCCAAAATGAGCAGAATCACACAGGCAATATAAATATCATGCACTGGGGGCCAAACTCACAACAGAATATCAATTATAATTTAAAACCATAAATTTTCTTTGAACTTATATAAGTAATAGAAAACTGTAGTAAAACTTTCCAAAAATCAAACACAGAACCCAATACTCCACAATGAGGTGGGTACGGGCTTCCTTACCTCATCACAACACTATATATATATATTCACCTTAATACAAAATAATACATCAACTATCGACACTTCTTCATATACTAAATACATAGATAATCTATCATCTCAACAAAATATAATATCTGACTCTATGTCTACCTCACCGGGTTACTAGCAAACCTGCAGGAGAGTTAGGGTTGTCCACCCTCAGGGAGGGACCCCTCCTAACCCCCAGAAAATAACAGGGGTTAGCCATTTCTGGTGTGAGTATAATTTAATGGGTAAGCAAAGAAATTAAACATTAAAAGGAAATTAGAATAAACTTACGAATACCATGATAATAAAATTTCACCTGAAATCTGAACATATAAACACCGTAAGTGTGACTTTTCATCACCTGTATCATCACCTGTTTATATATATATCTGCTCACAACTAACTTATCTTTAGTTTTGAACTCATACTCAAATTCATCACTTGACACACATCACTTTATACCTTATACAAACATTCACACACACTGCACTTTCCCAAATAACATCATCTTGCGCTCATGCTAAAGTGTATTAAACATACAGCTTTCCTTACTCCCCCTATTTCATACTACAATTGGTTCAAATTATTCACATTAATCTACCGACACAATTCTTCAATACAAATCTCATATGTAGCACGTCATATTAACTCAAGTAGATAATTTCTTGACTTTATACTCAACGACATAACATTGTATTTCTGCAAATATATAATTCTTCTACTTTTCATAAATAATCACACAAGGTCACTTCCTCATTTCCTTCATACTTATTCAATCACGTATCTCATTTACCAATCGATGTCATTTACAAACTCACGACCCATATTCTTTCACACTTATTTTCATTCATATACATTTTCTTCATCATTCTCAGATTACATACATCGCATGCATACAAGCAATAATATCAAATACATCTTCATAATATCTCATTCTCATCCCGTTATACCACTTTAGTTACTACTCAATCTTATGGATAATTTAACTTACTTTTATTTTCACTTATATCTCGAGTTACCATTAACTTCACTTTCATTCTCATCAATTTATACTCCACATCCCAAACATAGTTTGGGCCAATAATATATCACACCCCAAAGCCGACAGCTTGGGTAATAATCACCGCACCCCAAGTAAAACTTGGGTAATATCACATCACATCCCAAGCCGGTAGCTTGGTTATTAATTCACTTCAATTACTTTTCATCTTCACTTTACTTTATTCTTCATTTCCATTATTCATTACCAATATTATGCCAACTCACCCTGTGAATTATGCCAAGGCAAGTAGTTCCCACCATTTCCACAGAAATAGTAGACGGGTAGTTTCTCGACACAATTCCAAGGTGTATCAACTCATATCATACTGCATTTTACTTTAATAATCACTTTCACAATACAATTACTTCATAATAACTCATGTCTCTTTTACTTTTTCATTTTAAATTAACCCCATACTGCATTTATCATTTTTTTCCATATAGAAACACATAACTCGTATTCCTTCATATTTATTTTCATTCACAACCACTTTCTTTCACATTCTTCACTTTCACATTTCGCTTTCTTCACTTTCATATTCTTATTTACACTTATTTATTTTATTAGTTTGTCGACCCGTGAGCCACAGTATCCCAATATACTGAAAGCCAATAGCCCATTAAAACACGCGGACTGATGCTCACACAGAGTCTTACACGTCCGATGCTACATCTTCCTCCCAGCCTATGCCAGCAAGGGAACTCCGCATCCCAGGTAAACTGGGTACTTCCTCCCAGCCAAAGCCAAGAGGGAAAAACTCTGCACCCCAGGTAAACTGGGTACTTCCTCCCAGCCGAAGCCAGGAGGGAAAAACTCAGCACCCCAGGTAAACTGGGTACTTCCTTCCAGCCGAAGCCAGGAGGGAAAAACTCCGCACCCCAGGTAAACTGGGTACTTACTCGCGACAGCTGTCATCAAGGGTATAACCGGGCCTCAAGCTGATAGCTTGGGCGATAAAAACTCCGCACCCCAAACATATTTTGGGTAATAAACTCTGCACCCCAAGCCGGTCCTTGGGTATTAGGAGGTTTGGCCCAAACCCCCAGGATTGCTATAGGTACTGGTCAACAAAAATTAACTATTATTAACATTACTCATTTCATCTTTTCATCTCATATTACCACTACATACATCTCATCTTTCATTTCAAATACTAGTCATATCTTTGACTTTAACCACGTGAATTATTAACACATTTTATTAGCACATGCCAACTTATCTTTTATCTTACCATTTTAATGCATACCGATGTCCAGGATATTAATTATCATATCATTATATCACATATATGCATACAATTTGTCATTTAATCATATAACACTGCCATATCATCTTATTGTATAACAAGAATGCACCAAGTTATTTATTTGACCACAACATCACGCATTATGAATACCATGTTATTTATTACCCCATTATATCATATATAGGCATACGCCAGGTTATATCATGAATAAAAGAATTAAATCATGTTGTTCCGGATCGTAAGTGTATCAAAATATATAATTCATCACATAATAATATCATATTATTGCCCAAGAATTCACTTTGAACATAATTATAATATAACATATACACACTGACTAATTTCATCAATTATCACATCACAACTCACTACCATGATATACATATATATATATATATATATATATATATATATATATATATATATATATATATATATATATATATATATATATATATATATATATATCTCACAAACATACACCACATATGCGGATTTACCACATATGCGGATTTCCAAGAAAAGGACCACAATCACTTATTTCGTCTAATTAAATCTCATAACAACCAATTATAGCATGCTAGCTCATACACAATGCTCCATGTAAGTAAAATCACCTATAAGGCCCTATATGCCCCAAAACATGCACAAAACATGCACTAGGTAAAAATATGCATAAACCGTTTAATAAATTAAATTATTATTACTTTAACACATCACACTAATTCATAATATAGGTTTTATATACTTAAAATAGTCAATTTCACCAAATATCACAAAAATCCATTTTCGGGCCATTAAAAATCCGTATTTTCCTTCAAAATCAATTTTTAGCATAACTTCTACGAAATATATCAAAAAGCCACGAAATTTGGCCACAACATAAAACATATGTAGATACAACATACTCACCTGACGAATCGAGCAAATGATGTCACGTCCGCCCGGTAGTCAGTCGAAGTTCGACTTTTTCCACCTAAATAGAAAATTATAGAACCAATTAGCTTAAAACGCAAAACTCGACCTACGAACCTCCAAATTCAAATCCGTCTTCACCCACACGTCACAAATGACATAAGTAGCTGAGCTACATCGACAGATTTCGAATTCGGACCCCAATGCAAAAACTCACATGTTGATCGAAGTCTTCCTATTATGAAAATCCCCTATTTGCCTAATTTCTTTAATCCCCTTTCTCCTAATATCTCAAATTAGGGTTAAAAATAATAATAAGACTCAATTACACATCCAAACCTAACAAATTCTCACCTCAATCTCGCTCGGGCATTCCACCGAACACCCGGCGTGCACTTTTCGCCTATACTTTATTCTACTCAATTTAATCGAGTTTAAAGCCTATAAAAATTACCAAAATTTCATATTAATCTTCTTGTAACACTTTTTTCACCCTCCAATAATTTTTCTACCATCAGTTGAACTAATTTTCCTTTCTGAATCTACAAACCCTAACTCGAAGGGTTATGAAAAATTTACAACTCAACTTTTCACCGAGAAACCCTCCATCTCTCACTTCTAACATGATCTACACACACTAACAAGCCTCCCACATCAATTATTGTTAAAAGAAATGAAAAGCATACAATCCAAAAGACAAATAACAAGTTTTGTATACCTTCTCGAAGCTTTCTCGAAAAACCGACACTACCATGAGCCAGAGCACCCTTCACTTAGCTTACCCCTCAAATTAATTTGAAAATCACGAAGAATAGAGTGGATTTGGGTGGGGGGAGGGGAGGCCGAAATTTGGTTTCGGTGGGTTTGGTCGAGATCATCAGAAGGAAAGAAAGGGGGAAGGAGGAAAGGTAGGGAAGGGGGTTTTAGGAAAATTTAATAATATAAATATATTTTTATAAATGAATATTTAAAAATAAGCCCCCCACATCTCCAAAATATTTTAAATAAACCCCAACTTTATATTTTAATCATACGAACAATACAAAATACATTAAAATTATCTTATAATAATCGCTCAGAATCAAAAAAAAAATAAACAATATTTCTTCACATAAAATCTCGACTCTTAACTCTAATATAACAATAATACCAATCTAACACAAATCTTGACACCAACATCAATATTTAAAATTAAAAAAATTAAAATACACCAAATAAAATTTTCACCACTCCAGGAATATATAAAAATAGGTATTTTCGGTATTTTGCAAATTCGAGGTGTTACATGTTTTTTTTGAAATACAAAGGAAAGATGAATGTAGTTTTTCATTACAAACTGAATAGTTAAATGTGTTTTACTGATACAACCTGAAATGATCAAAGTAACTTTTTCAGATACAATACATTGAAGTCATGTGTTGTTTACAATTGTTACTAAAACATCAAAGTGTTTTTTTGATCTTTGAAAGTACTTGCATCTTTGTAGAACTTCTAGTAATTTTTTCATGTTTTCGTGACTTTTTCTCATTCTTTTTAGAATTTTATGATTTTTTATGGATTTTCAATATTTTTTAAAAATTTTAATTATTTTTTTGTTTTAAAAAAATCAATTCCTAATTTTTTAAAGTTAATTTTTGGTTTGTTAAAATAATTATTCTAAATTTCTAATCAATTTTTGGAATATTTTCAATTTTTTTTGAATTTGTAATTATTTATTTATAATTTCTAATTAATTCATCCAAATTTTTAATTATATTTTGAAATTTTTATCTAATTAATATGAAATTAGAAAGTTGTACATATTAGGGATAATTTGTGAATGAATGAGCTTAAGGAAGGAAAACAAAACGTGCATCACAAGAGTAGATTACTAGTATATGAAGAAGCAACATCATAAACCGAGCTTTTGGAAGTAGTTGCATCTTTGTAGAGCTTCTAGAATATTTTCCTAGAATTTTCTAGAATTTTCCTAATTTTTAAAAATTACAATCAAAATTATTATTTTTATAATTAATTTTTGAATGTTTAATTAAGTATTATAAAATTTCTATAGATTTTTTTTAAAATTTTCTAGTTTATTCTAGATTTTCCCTATATTTTTCAATTTTTAATTTTTTTTTCAAAACTTTAAATCAAAATTTCATATTATTAATATTAATTTTGAATTTTAAATTAATTATTCTAAATTTCTAATTGTATTTTTGGAATATTTTCATATTTTTTCGAATTTATAATTATTTTTTATTGGTTGGAATTTTCTTTAGGGACAATTTGTGAAAGAATGAGCTTAAGAAAAAAATGTGTATCACACGTGCAGGTCACTAGTATATGAACAATCGATACCATAAAGTGGGCTTTCGAAAGTAGTTGCACCTTTGTAGAGGTTCTAGAACTTTTTCCAAAATTTTCTAAATTTTCTTAATTTTTTCAATTTTTTAATCTTTTTTTCAAAATTATAAATCAAAATTTCCTATATTTATAATGAATTTTGGATTTTTAATTAAGTATTCTAAATTTCTAAATATTTTTTTAAAAAAAAATAGTTTCTTCTAGATTTTTTTGTAATTTTTTTTTTCTATTTCTAATAATTTTTCAAATTTTTAAATTAAAATTTTGAATTTTCATAATTAATTTTTGAATTTTTAATTAATTATTCTAAATTTGTAATTATGTTTTTGAATACTTTCATATTTTCCCTAATTTATAATATTTTTTATAATTTTAATTAATTAATTAGATTTTTTAAAAATTTTAGATTTTTTAATTAAATAGTCTGATTTAAAAATTAATAAAAATAACTAAAAATAATAAATCATATTTGAAGAGATCTGAACCGTTGATCATAGATGTGCGCTTTTCTGGGAGATCCAGCCATCCTGATAGGTGGGCATTTTCATCCGAAAATAAGTCACGTGCAATGCACGTGACAAAAAAATGGAACCTAACTCCATTGGTATGTGTATTATGATAACGTAGTTCAGTGAGGTTTTTTTTATAATAAAAAAATAATGAGGTTTTTTTAAACTGACCAATACTTCAGTGGGTTTTTTTTTAATTTGGACATTCTTCTTTCTACTTATTCTCCTTCTCTGTACCGTTCTTCCTTCTCCTTATTCTAGGCTTTTGGTTGTTATTTCCCGGATTTCCTTGTCCTCTTTATTATTGCTACAGTATGTGTTTGTTTCTTCTCTTGGTATTTTTTGTGCCCATTTCTTTGTGGGCTTCACTTCGGCCCATCCTATATTTTCCATGGATCCCACGTGGGCTCAATTAGTAAGAATGAAAAAGAAGCCTACATTGAGGCTTGTGTCCCAGCTATCTTCTAGAGTCTGAAAGTTGTTGAACTCTTCCGCTATCCCTTCTCCACTTCTTCCCTCTTCATCTTCGTCCTCCGCTCATTCACTTTGCTGCTTCCGCTGCCTCCAACTGGGGCACCTTAGAATTTTTTAACACAACAAAATGCAGTGTCTGTTTTGTGATAAGCTTGGGCACTCCCGTAATCGCTGCTTCTCCCTTTAACAATTACTTGGATTACAATTAGGTATCCCCATATCCGATTAAGTCCTTGCCATTCTTGGCTTTCCCACTCTTAAATCCAAGCTTTGGGAGCTACATGCGAAGCGGGCTAGGAGGGACTCGGATGCCTCCTCCTCTACTTCTAATCTCCCTCCTATCCCGCCTTTCACAAGTGGGGCCACTTCTCAGTCCCCCCCCACCCCCCCCCCCCCCCCCCCCGCCTCCTTTACCTCTGCCTTCCTCCCCACCCCGCCTCCATCGGCAATCCCTTGCCATGCCTCCCCAGCACCTGCTCATCAACCTCCTCTCCTTCCTTCCCCGCAGCTACCTCTAGTGGCTCCGAAACCCCTGCTGTGAGCCATTTGCCTCCTAGGCTAATTATGTTCTGTGATCGCTAGCCCAAAATTGAGCAAAAGATTGCTAATCTTGCTCTCTTAGGTACAATCTCGGTACAGGCGATTTACTTAGTAATGCGGCTTTAGAATCGTTCTTGAACTCATGTCTGGAGTGATTAACCGGACTTGGTGTAACCCATGTATTCGATTTTATGGATTTCTATTTGTAATTCATTCCTTTTCTTAATTCTTGTATTCTGATTTATTTAATAACTAGGTATGCCCGTGGGACGTGCCTACGGCACGTATTCGGGATTGCATTTGATTGGGTGAACTGCATATAAATTTCTAAAAAAATTAAAACATTTTAACGAATAAGTGGGTGTAAACAAAAAAGGTGGGTGTAAACAAATACACCCACCTTTCTAATACAATCAACTACTCCATACAAGCCTCCTCTGAAATTATATTGCTTCCTAATAGATTTCTAATACGACGTCTTTAAAATGTTTCATACGGCACGTTATCGCGACGTCTTAACTTTCTTTAAAATGTTTAGTAAATATTTCGACAGTATTATTTAAAATTTTACAGGCATGATTGTAGTAAAAATTTCGATAGAATCTCTGATGAAATATTATTCCTTTGAGAGCAATTCCTTAACATCATAGACAGCTTGATGAGTTTCTTTGATGCTTATTGGTGTACTCACATTATTATCTATCTCTGTCCTATTTTCATTGTTTTGGTTATCAGCTGAATCAATTTGGGGTCCTTGTTCAATATGTGCAGTTCCAGTGTTCGTAGGATATAATAATTTGTTATACCGTAATTTTGATTTACTTCTCATACTTAATTGCCTTCGATATGCAAGACGTTTTGCCTCCTCCGAAGCTAACTTCTCACTTTCAGGTTTCTCTTGATTTGTTTCACCTAAGTCTGTTTGTCTCATGCATATACTCGTACTCCGTTTAGTAGCAGCTGGCACAAAATCATGATGACTCAGATACTCATTAGAGAGTGTACTGACTGCGTCTTTAGGTTCAATAGGGAGATCAAAAGGGTTAGCTCTTGGCTGCAGAAACGACGGTGCAGAATTAGGCATCGGAGAGTTGTAATTTCCATCAGAATAAAAAAGACTACGTCGTGGTGCTGAAATGGATGTTATCGACGCCAAATGGTAGTAACTATCAATGTCTATTAGATTCTTCTCTATTTCATACCTCTGAAGCTTTCTCAATCTCCGCTTCTCGATCAAGCTCTCTAACCTCTGAAACCTTCCTACTTCACAAACCCTGAGTTCCATCACATTCCTCTCACCATCCTCATCATTGTTGCTGCTCTTCTCCTGTGATTCTGTTTTGCGATCACGATCTGACATCAAGCTTCTGACTTCCTTTCTTTGATCATCACCATCCAATTTCATTGCATGTTCATCCTTCTCAAAATAATAGTTTCTATCTCTTTGCACTTTGGCCTTGTTATCACTTTCACCTGCCCTCTTACCCTCTTCATCATTCTTCCTTCTGCCGCCGTAACGTTGAAGAGTTGCTAGGAGGATGACAGTGCAGATAATTTCAGGTGAGGAATAAATGAGGTAAGCAAACAAAGGATGGTGTGTTCTATGTAGTATGAGAAGAACAAACATGATGCCAATGGTGTATGATAATTTGGCTTTCTCTGTACTGATCTCCATATCATTCTCTTTCTTCTTGTCTTATAGATTGTAGTCAATGGTGTATGCCAATGGTGTATTTATTATTGTAGAGGAAAGCAAGTCTCTGTTTTGTCTCTCCTTGATTGTAGTCTTTTTTATTTCATCTGCAAAATCAATTTAAAAGAATAAAAGGAAAATATTTTTTGAGATTGAGTACTTGACATGAAAAATAATAGAACAAAAAAACTATTTACTAAACATTACACAGTAATTGAATCCTCCCTAGCCCAATCCAAGTCACATTACACAGTCATAATATATATTAGGCTCTGGGAAAAAAAAACTTCATATGACTAAAGATATAGTTTGGAATCATAATAGATTTTAGGAAATTTTCTGAAAATTTTGACAGAACACCTCCCTTAAAATATTAGCCATTTTACAGTAATTCCTTACGAAATTCTGCTCACGATTAAAAATTTATCATCACAGTCAAGAAATATAAATCCTCCCCAGGCCAATCCAAGCAACATCACATAGACATTATATATATAGGGCTCTGGGAAGAAAAAATCTTCATATGACTAAGATACAAAATAAAAACCAAGATATCGTTTGAAAACATAATAGATTTTAGGAAATTTAGTAAAAATTTTGACAGAACCTCCCCTAAAATATTAGCCCTTTTACAGAAATTCCTTACGGAATTCTGCTAACAATTAAATATATGACATCACGGGCAATAAATATCAATCCTCCCCAGGCTCAACCGAGCAACATCACACAAGCATCATATATATAAGGCTCTGGGGGAAAAAATCAGAATATAATGCAAGATACAAAATAAAAACCAAAAATTCGTTTGAAAATGTAATAAATTTTTTGAAAAACCTTCGAAAAACCTTTAAAAAACTAAACACAGAACCCAATACTCCACAAAATTGCGGGTACGGGTATTAACATAACTATATTATATCATCATTATATACGGTTACTTACATCATCTCCCAAAATGCTAAATATTACAATTATTACAACTATTACATCCTCCACCATACTAAACACCAACCAACTGAATGAAAAAAAATTTACATGGTTGTAGGAGAACACAATGGTTGAAGTCTTCAAAAATAGGACCAAACAGTGAGCCTAAAAAAACAGTTAGAGTTTTGAATCAAATAGTAAGAGTTTACAATAAACAATTAAAACAATAGTAATAGTTTTGAAACCATTACCTTTCAAACAGAACAATGGCTTCAACCAAACATGTTCCTCATCACCCTACAAAAAGTTAAACTGTCAATATATACATGACGGTTTTGAGTGTGGACGACAATCTGGGAAAAAAAGAAGCAACATTAAATTAGCAGCAATTAACGGTTAACATAGGGTGTAGTTGTAGTAAATATAAATTTACCTTATTGCAATCCCAATTCATCAATGTAGTTGCATTTATAAATTTGAGGTCCATGTCAGCTGCTTCCCAGTTCTATTAAAGTTCAAAAGTAAAGCAACAATGAAAATAAGTTTTATTTTGTCGTCTTGTTTCATTAAAGAAAAAATAATAAGTTAATAGACGACCCTCTTTCTATTTTTTTCTTCTTATATATGGTGTCAATATTTCATTACTGATAAGTTAATTGATTTGAAGAGTTTGCTGGCTCATTATTGATTTAATGTTTGCCATCAAATAATAGAAAGGGTGATACTTGTTTTTGCTAAAATAATTGTTTGTTATTGCAACTCCAATTGCTATATAGTTGAAAATTTAGCATCGTCTTGTAGAAAAATAAAGAGAGATTCAATATATATATGCTTGTGTTTAAGATAACCATAGTTATATTTAATATCCATCTCTATGAAATAATTAAAGAAGTTAATCTGTTACAGATTTAAACATATGAGTAGTGTAATTGTGAAGTGTGAATTGAAAAAAAGATGATCACACTAAAGGCTTGATAGTGTAACTGTTAAGTGTGAATTGATAAACAGATGATCACACTAAAGGCCTGATAAGATACTAATGTATATACTTTTATTTTACGATCATTGTTATACATCATCTCCCAAAATAATAACTGTTAAGATCATTGTTGCCATGCATACTGAAATATATAGTTAATAAGATTATCTGTATACTTGAGAGGACACAACTTTATAAAATGTGGGCCAGGTCTAGTTAGTGGGTTTAAACTAAACCACTAAAAAATTACAGCCCAAACTCACATCAACTATCATAAAACTCATACAGTTGACTAAATTAATTGTACCATTATCTCTATCTTTGCTCAACCCCATCGCTAAATCTCTGCCTTTCTCTCTCAGGCCTACTTCACATATCACTCTCTTCGTTCTTGTAATTTCCTTTTAAACCTCCAACAACACCAGCCTATGGTTCTCTAATTTCCATGAAGCTCATCACCACTGAGCAACCTCTATCAATCCTCTCTCCACCTCCAATCAATAAGTTATCTTCAACCTTCATTAATCATCCTTTTCAGCTTTTCCTCTATCCCGTTCTCATAGCATCTAACAATGGCATCCACATGCCTTCACTGATCCTCATAATTGGTATGGTACAGAGGTGGCTCAGCCGACATCAATCGAAGCTTCATTCAAGTTAGATTTAGAAGTTTTTTTTGTTATCATCATTGTTGTGAAGGATGGTTAATTGGTTGAAGAAAGGTGAGTAACAATATTAGTAGCTTGACATTCATCCATCCTTAACTTTCTATTTTTAGTTCATCATACAGTGTATCTTTCTAGTTAATTTTGTCATTTAATAAAAAGATCCATCCAATAAGAAGAAAACACAAAAAAAGTTCTGAATGGAAATACCCATTTAAAATGTCTTATCTATTGTTAAGGTGATTTTTTTAATTTTTAGAAGTTAATATTTTTTCTCAAAATGTACTATGTTTGATTGACAATAATTTTCATATGGGAAAAGCAAGTTTAATTGCCATGTCATTATTGAGATAAAAGAGAATATGGGGGCTAGGGTGTCACCCTATCTAACTTAGCTAAAGAGACATCTCAAACTTCATTATCGACTCTCTAAAATGAAAATCCACATCATTGAATATGATCCACATCACAAAAACTATTTCTGTACAAAATTTTAAATGATTTCAACAAATTTTAACCACACAACCTAAAAATGAAGTAATTCTAGACTTTGTAGAATGTCATTTTTTCGGTTGCATGATAAACGGTTAAAACTCGTGGATTTCTTTTAAAATTTTGTACACATACTATTTAAGATGTAGTTCACATCAAATGGTGTGGATTTTTTGTTTGGTTAACTGAGATATGAATTTTGAGAGATTTGTTCCAAGCTAGGTTAATCTGGGGACACCCTAGCCCCTTTATTTAAAAAAAAATTGTTTTAAAAGTGAGTAGTTTAAAGCAATAATAAAAAAGTCAAAGCAGATAATAGAAAACCACAATCAAATAAGATCCTGGAGACAAATTTTTTCTTTGAAAATACTATATACTTTTGCCCACCATGACAAAAGTTTCTGGATTCGCCACTGGTGATGGGCGTAAGAAGATACAACCATTATTATATGTTTTTTTTCTGGCCTGAAATGGTCTAGTTACTTTTTTGTATATTAAAAACAAAAGAAGTCGAGAAAAGGAAGATGTTTCCCTTCTTAGTTCAGCTCATGGCCCGACTCCATTAACGTAGCTGTTCCTTAAGCTTTCCTTCTATGAATGATTCTGCCATGCAGAAGTTGAACTCATTTACATTGCAAAAGTTAGTTTTATTATTGCATGTTGAAGCACAACAAATTTATAGGAAAGTTGATATTTAATGACACAGCATAATACCTTAGAATGATTATCAGACTGATATCTTAGAAAGTAAATTGGAAACTACAGTTATTTATTTAATTCATTTTCAATTTGTTTAAGTGTGAAGTTGCATATCATGTGTTGTTATGCTGAATTACTTCATATTTGTAAAATATGGTTTTGTTTAAATTAGCTATACTCTGCCTGCCATTGATCAATTTAACTATTTTTGTTAAAGTTTTATATTAGAGGATATATCTTCCGCTGGTACACAGTGAATACCAATTCTTCATCTATTGTCTATATGCAAGTAATCCGCATTAATTTTGTCAGGGATGCTTTCTTGTTTCTTCTGCTGTCACAAACACTGAAGGAAACCAATATGCAAAGGCAGAAAACATGGTAAGGTGTCTTTCGGCCAAATATTGAACTTATTTGATTCACCTTTACGTTTTGTTTAATAAAAGATTCTCTTGAAATGGCTCATAATTAGTTATGTTCATGATTATGCTTATTGGATTAATCTTGTATTACTCTGTTATATTGTTTTAGTTGCATGAAGGAAACCAATAGCATCTTGTTTTTTTGCTGGTTGGGAAGGTTGGATTAGAAGCATGTCTATAATGTTCTTGGTGATGCTCAATCACTCATGCCATGAGAGTACAACTTTCCTCAATTTAGTACTTCCTTTCCTCTCATCTGACTACGTCCAAGTTAGTAAAAGACACTACATAGCTGGTGTGGATACAATGAAGCATTCTATGTAATAAACAAACCTAGAATAAACGCTATGCATTCTATGTTTAATCTTCATATTGTTTACTTAAATCGGGCAAAAAATCGACACTCATTCTAAACCCAACTCGCCACATCCACAACTCTACTTGACGAAGCGATAGGAGCTGAAGTCATTGAAAATTTGGAACCATCCTCAGAAACACGATAAGCTTCCACACGTACAACACTAAGCCCATTGCCTACACCTACAACACTACAAACTGTACAGTGCAAACTCTTCGAAATCAACTACACTAAGCCCATTGTCAACACCTACAGAATTATCCACCATTTCCAATATCAAAATCGACAAAATTCCCCTTAATCCCTCCCAAACCACCCACATTGACTTCCTTCAATACCCAAACATACGTGCTTTTAAAGATACCCAAATTTCTCAATACCCAAATCTCTCTCAATACCCAAATTAGTAATCTGTGAACACACAAATATCCAAATCTCTCTCAATACACAAACTTCCTTCAATACCCAATTCTTCTAATCTGTCAATAACCAAATTAGAATACCATTCCAATTAACTTTACGGGTGTTTTGCATTCACACAATACCACATAAACACTATATTTTGGTCATCCTGCTTCAATTTTATGTATAACAACCTCATCAATTCCCCAATCAAGTGAATGATCAAACATAAATAGTGAAAGGTATTTCTTAGTCATCGACATGAACCGTACATTTAATTAGTATCTATTTGTATCTAGACACCTGATCAAACATAAATAGTGAAAGGTATTTCTTAGTCCTCGGTCCAATTCCTAAACACCTGATGTGCCTTGTTTGTGGCGTGCTTGTGGCTCTATCTGAGTAGGACTGTAGGGGGTATCACCAGTGTTTGTGTATTGCATGCTTACTGTATTGTGTGGTGGGTGAGGGTGCATGTGTTTGTTTCAATTTGTCCTTGAAGAATTAGTGTTCCTTGATTTTACCTTATGATAATGGATTTTATGTCTTAATTAATCTAGCACAATGAGAAACTCCATTACATTGTTTGGACAAAATTATACTAACTTCTTTGGAACAATCTACAGCGTTGTACTGACTTCATTAAAGAAACTGATCAAGCAGCAAAAAATTGACAACCGAGCTGTTTAAACCAAGGTTTAAATTCTAGGTTACAGGATCAATATCTGCCTGGCATTTGGTATTCCGTAATTATATCCCATGTCGGAAAAATCAGCAGCATTGGATCAGAGTATCATTTTTTTCCTTCTATCTCAACAACAAAAAAATACAATTTTTCACAACATATTTGTATTTTATCATATTCAATAAAAACTTTATAAATATGTTATCCTTTGTGTCTTTCTTTCAATGTGTTCATTACTTTCTTTCCCTTTCCCGATTCATATCTCGCTAGAATCGGGTAACACAGGCCGAGTATAACAAATTGGCCAATCCTAAATAAAAAAATGTTGGCATACCTGATTCTCTATCATTTTATTTCTTTTGCGTTTCCAGATAGCCTAGAACATTTTTGAATCTGATCTAGTCGATATGGATTCGGTATCCGCGGATATTTGATTCCATAGTTTCAACCAAAATCTTATTTTTTGCATACCATAGAGAACAAATTGGAGAAATTGGGGACCTGATCCTAAAAAAACAAATTTACATATACCAAATCATCATAAGTTTCACTAATTCTGGCTCTTTAGATGTGTTTTCACATTTATAAGGATAAGTAATTTTTTTTTTAATTATGAACGAAGAACATCATCTACTCTAGACAGATCTGCTTCTGCTTGATACCATAGTTCTTATGCCTTGTAGGCCCCATAAGGTTATCAGATTTTCTAATATAACTACCATACTTTATCGAAGAAACTCTAAATTGACTCCAACCCATAGCAGCTCGAGGAACATTTTGGTTGAGTCCTATGATAATCATGGGAGTATACACTGCCATATTATATAGTAATACCCTAATGTATTATCAGTCCAAGTTATACATAAAGAAGTAATCACCTACTATAGTAGTATACATATATTGCCAATTGCTAATAGATTATTTCCCATTAGAAACTTTCTGGCATTTGTTTATTTAATAGACTTCTATATAGTTAGATAACCATTAAATAGAACACATACTATTTAGCAATTACTTAACAATATTTGTTTAGTCAAAGAAATGGTTATTTTACCTCTTTGCGTACAGGGGTCAACTGAGATTGTGCAATGTAACTACGTGCTGATTTTCCAGAGGTGATATCTTCAGCTTCTGATCCAGACTTGGGAGTAGAAGTATCGCGATACTTTATCTGGTCCAAGTAGACAAAGAAATTGAACTTCAGACCCCTATAAAATAATTCACTTGAGATATCAAACATTGTTACTGATCTTACTGTTGGGTATTGTGGCTTAGCATAAGCAACAATTTTCCCTTCGCTATTAGAAACAGTAATAATTTGCCTACCACATTGGGCTTCTCCATCAAGAACCATCAGGTTACAGTTGAATCATCAGAATTTTAGCTTAAATGGGCATTCTTTATCACCATATGAGAACAAAATTTTTATACCTTCAATACATGAGGATCTTTCCAGGGGCCCAGGTCTGAATTAAGACACCCTCCATGTTCAGAGCAGATGCAAGAGCCGCCAAGGAAATCTGGCAATTCACTGTAGAAAAGCATACAAAACGGAAGCTGAGAAAAACAATACAAAGAAATAATGATTAATAGGTTATAACGAAAAAGACAGAACTTACCTTGAATCAATTATTTCAAGTAACTTATTTTGGCACTTGGTTCCAAGAACCTAAAGTGAAATTAAAAGTCAATATATTTCTCAATCTCTAGATAAATAAGCTGCGAGGGAAAAAAAAACATTCTTTCTTACATGTATCTTTGAAGTTGTTTTAGGATCAAGAAAAGATTTCACAGTGTTCCATAGCAATCTAAAATCTGGACCAACATTAATGATGAACTCGCGGCATAATGTCTGCAAAAGAATATAGATCGTAATCAATAACTAAACAAATAAAATAAAAGGTTGATGTGCATGCCACTGTGATCTAGTGGTAAAGCCTCATTGTAGTGAGCAAGAGGTTGCAAGTTCGAGTTAACAGTTACCCAAATTTCAATCAACAATCAAGAATTTCAATCCCAAGTTACCCGAATTTCAATCCCAAATTATAAGAACAACATGAAACTACAATAAAGAACTCGACTTTATACCTTGAAACACAGTCGAGGAGGGCAGTCGATGAGGTGGGGCGTCGGGGCTAGCTTCAGGAGGCGGGGCGTCGAGAGAGAGGGGGGGGGGGGGGGGGGGGGGGGCTTTAGGGCGTCACGAGAAAATTGTAAACTCTTACTATTTCTAATGGGAAATAATCTACCAGAAAAAAAGGCCGAGTATAACAGTTGTAATATAGATTGAAAGTAACAGTTGTAATAGAAAAATATCAATTTTGAATGTAAGTGGATAATTAATTAATGTGCTAAGAACACAATGAAAAGCTTCACTTACTGTTTTTTCCAAGTCAACATCAACCTGTAAGGTATTAAAGTAAACATTAAAATATGAGGAACTTTTTGTTATATCAAGAGTTGTAGATTTTTTTTTTAAAAAAATAAGATACTTACATGGCCATATATAGTAATGTCATCCATTGATGTTCTTTAATTGGAGCAATTGATCTGTATAAAAAGGAGGGGAAATATATAATGATTAACTTTGGAGCAATTGTTCTAATTATTTTAACAAACCAAGCACAGTTATTTGGGAGAATCTCACTAAATCCAAAGATTACATATGGTGTTTAGCTTAAAGATCACAGTTATTTGGAAGAAGCTTAAAATCTAATTATTTTAATTCATTCAATCTTGGTTCAAATTTAAAGACTGAATTAACCAATGGGGTGTGTCAAAAAACAAAGGTCATGGATCAAATCGAGTAGAACAAAAAGATCTGCCCACCTTACAGTACCAAATTAAATCTAATACAGCGCAAGCCCAAACACTTGAGTAAACCAAAACCCAAATGTATACTCCATCTAGATATATTATAGCTAACTAAAGATTGGCAGTTAGTTTCATTCGACAGCTGCAGTCAGGGATGCAAGTATGAGGATAATAGCAAGAGACAAAAACCAATATTTCGTTCACTTAGTTATCCTATTATACTGAAAATAAACTACAGTTTGAATCAAAATTTAAATCTTAAATCAGACTTATATGTGGTTTTCTGAATCTACAATCACTTAACAAACCCACTAAATGCAATCAACCAAAAGTTGATGCTACATAAAGATGATTCACACAATGAAGTAAAAAACTGAAATTTAAAACTTCAAAAATGTAATAAAATCACAACCCAATACTTACCAGTTTATAGCAATTTCCTCAGAAAAAAACCAACAACCAATCACAAAAAAAAAACTAAATAATTAAAGACCAAAACTTTATCAAATTCCCACTCAGAACAAACATAAATAGATCTCTCCAAACGATCCACTTCAGAAATCAGTCAGTGGTCAGGGAGATAGTGTAGCTTCGGTGGGGTTCGCTAGGTTCGCTGGGTCGAAAAAGAGAGCGGTGAAAGGGGAAGACGTTGGGTCGATTTAACAAACCCACTAAATGCAATCAACTAAAAAATTGATGCTACAGAAAGATGATTCACACAATCAACTAAAAAATTGAAATTTAAAACTTAAAAAATGTAATAAAATCACAACCCAATACTTACCAGTTTAATAGCAACTTCCTCATTAGTCTGAACATTAGTACCTGCAACCAAAAACAACCAACAACCAATACAAACAAAATGATTACAGTTGTCAAGTTGTATTCTGCATATAGTTTAAAGAACTATTTAGCAAAAGATAAATTTATGGAGTATATTACCAACTGTTGAAACTTGAAAGTAACTACCCTAATATACTCAAGTTTTCTCAGATTCTGTACATGTACAAATTCATTATTCAACCAAAAGCAGCAAAAAATTCATTGTTCAACCAAAAAATATGTACAAATTCATTCTGTACAAATTCATTGTTCAACCAAAAAATTAGTCAATCTTCCATCATTCGACATTTTCTTTTGTATGGGGAAGGTGGAGAATGATCACCTTGTTCCAAAATCTTCCACAAATCTCTCAAATTTATCTAAAAGATACCCAAATCTCTCAATACCCAAATCTCTTAATAACCAAATTAGTCAATCTCTCTCAATACCCAATAACCAACAAAAAAAGCACAAAAAAAGCACACCCAAGCACACACAATGGTGAAATCGATGGTTGGATTTTGTATACCTGCGATGGTGAAATCGATGGTTGGATGGGGTCGCTGATTCTTCTAATCGATGGTGAAATCGATTGTGGGGGCCGATGGTGAAATTGATGATTGGAAGGGAGGAGGGGGGGTTGGCGACTGGAGGTGGGGGCCGGTGAAGAGGCAGCGGAGGTGTTTGGTGCACTGCAGATGCGCCGGAGCTGGACGGTGCAGAGAGAGGTGGTGGTCAGCGACGGATGAGAGCGGAAGGGAGGAGGAGGGGGTTAGGGTCGGGAGGGGGGGCGCTGAAGACGGAGCGGAGGTTGCGGTGCTGAAAAGGCGATGGAGCGGAGGTGGGAGAGAGAGAGGGAGACTGAGAGAGAGCGGGGAGTTAGAGAGAGGGAGACAGTGAGAGAGAGAGTGGGCGGGAGAAAGAGAGAGAGAGAACGGGGAGAAAGAGAGAGGGAACGGGTTGGTTTTGGTGGAAAAGGAGAGAGAGTGTGTGTGTGTGTGGGTTTTTGAATTTGTGGAGTTTGAAATTTGGGCGGGAAAATATGTTTTGTGAGAGTAGATCTTGTCCATTGAATTTGGGAGAGATTGAATGTGAGCCACTTGATAGCTTTCTTTGTGTTTTATTATATAGATAAATCTTGCTATTTTTTTAACACATTTGTTCTCATTTGATCATCCGAATTCTTTTGGCTTGAACCCTGGAATTCCAGTACACCCTATTTTATTTTATTTTATTGGTTATTTAATTCATCTATTATATTCTTAGTTGATTTTCTTATTGAAACCCAAACCCAAAACCTGTTAACCCTAATCCAAAATCCACTAACCTTAATCCCCTATATATACTAATTAATATCCCTAACCCTAATCATTAAACCCTAATCTAATCCATCTAAAGCCCCCCTCATCCCCGACTTCTCCTTCTTCCTCCATTGTCGCCACAACCCTCGCTCATCCCCAGCCTCGTCACCCCCCTCAGTGCCACTCGCTTCCACCAACTCGCTGCTGAAGGCCCGACGCGTAGCACCTCGTGCACAACAGCCGAACTCCAAGACCACCTCTCCTGCATCCCGAACCCATCTCTGACCCCTCGCCATTACTGCCAAACCACCACCGAACGACACCCCGACATTGTCTCCCTCCTCCGCTACTCCAACAGCCACCGCAATCTGGGTTCCACCTCGTCATCATCTCTAACATCCCGATCACCACCGCAGTCTCCAGCAACCATCCTCGCCACCGAGTCGAAGCCCGAACTCCACTCTCTTGCTGACATACATTGTTACTACCGCCGTCCGGGTTGCTGTAGTGTCATCATCGCTGTTTGTGTTGTTGTTGCTACCGTGTTGCTGTGTTGCTGTCATTGGTCGTTGTCACTGCTCTCTTTGCCGCGTTGTTTCTATTCACTATCGTAGGTTTTTATCGTTGCACTTGCTCGCTATTACTAGTGCTCGCTCGCACTCATCGAATAAAGGAAAGCATCTTTTGTACATCTTTCTTATTCTCGTGCAAGCATTTTATTTGACCTCCCTCAAGTAGTATTCCTATTTGATTATCTTATCCTGAAACCGTTATCATTCATGTTCATAAAAATTATTCTTTATATATCTCAATTGATGAACCATTTTATTTGTTAGACGCCTTGTGATCTTTCCATATTTAAATCAATCGTTATATCCATTGAATCATTCCATTGCCTCTGGTTATTTAATACCCATCGAAAAATCAAAAATTTCATTGTCACCATAAACAATGCCTGAACACGAATTAGAGTCATTTATGAATATGTGCATATAGAGTGATTTGAGTGAATGTTGGTTGTATGTAATATTATGACTATATCTGTACATAAATATCGTAGAAATAATGATTTCCATCATGTCACCAGTAAGAATTCATTCTGATTACTATATTGGAAAGTATGTTCAATTTAGTTATTAAACTATATGTTTATAAACCAAAATAGTTGCAATTGCAAATGTTGTACTCCAAATTGTTGTGAGATTATGACCTAGTTACTGATAATATCAATTAGAACTTGATAAATAAAGTTGTAGCCCTCTGTGTCCGGGATCCAAAACATCTGACGGTTTTGCAACCCGACTTAGAGATTGCAAGATATTCAGATTCTCGTAGTGCAACGTCTGAATTCCAGTACAGTCTGAAAATACATTACCATGTTTAATTAATTGAAATAGTATATTAAATTAGGAATTAAGACCTGAGCTTAATCATGCTGTTACTTAACAATGTTAAGAACTAAATTATGGTTTTTATAAGATTTTTAAATAAATTTACAGTTAACTTTTATATATAAGAATTTGACCCAGAATGCTGCCTGAACATGAAACCAGTAAAGAATGAAATTATTGATTATGATATGTCGTGTGAATATGCGTTGGAACCGGTAGGGAGTCTAGTTTCTGGAACTCCTGACAGAACTGGATTTGCTTTCCTGTAGCAGCGAAAATGTGGATTTTAGTACAGTAGTGTACTAATGTCCAGAATTTATATCTTCATGTATTTAAGTATAAATATGTCTATTTCTCGCATTTAATAAATTGAGCATTGTATCATGCATTGCATATCCCTTGATATCTTCTTGATCCTGTTCTTGACACCCATTTTCATCGATTGCATGTTCATGTATGATTGTTGTAAAAAGAGTAACAAGCTGGGGTAATAAGGGAAAGATCTAGCAATGGACAATATAGGAGAGTGTACTCAGAAGGAGGCTCGTGTTTCTCATAATAGTGACTCTTGATTACATGATTACATGATTACACGTTCCCGGTTACATGATTTGATTCATGTTATTGTCACTGGAAGACCCGAGTACATCATCCTATAGAATTTACCATTAGAGTCTAAATATTAACTTGATTGTATGCTCCTGAACTTTTGGTATGGGACACAAGATTGCGTGCATTAGATAGGATTGATAAAAGATTGATAGACTTAAGATTAACACTGAGCATGTGTATGATTCCTGTTTACAAGTTACATGATTCCTGTTACAAGTTTACAGGATTCCTGTCTACAAGTTACATGATCCCTGTTTACAAGTTTACATGATTCCTGTCTAAAAGTTACATGATCACTATTTACAAGTTTACATGATTCCTGTTTACAAGTCTACATGATTCATGTTTACAAGTTTTCATGTTTTCCGTTTATATGACATATTTCCTACATCCTGGATTCCTTGTTTCCCAATTGGTTATAATTTGAGACTTGTTCCAGTTGTCACTTGCATTACACTTGATCATGTTGTATTACAATTGCATCGCCAATCTTGTTTCCCTTCTTGTTCAATACTTATTTCTTTCTTATTACATATGTTGTTTCACGTTATCATGCTTGTTCCATAATTGAATTGCTAGTTCTTATTGCTTTCCATGCTATGCCTGCTTTTTGTTCCTATTTTGCTAGTTACTACTTGCGGCTCGTGGCTTGCTCTGACAGATCTTTTTTCTCCAACTCTAGATGTGGAGATTGCAGATAACGAAGAGGGAATGACCGAAGGACTTGGTGAAAAACTCTTTGAGAGAATGAAGTCAAATATTTGCCTGCATTATTAATCTTATTTCATGCTTCTCCTAGTTACTATTGTTGCTAGTTTTTTATATATACATTGTATTCAGGGCATTTTGACCCGAAGTTCATTTCTTTCCATATGTTGGTTAGTTTGAGAGACATTTCATGGATTATTCAAGTTTATGTTGTTATTCTTTCATGCGTGGGATGATATGAGTTGACATACTTATATCATTCACAGGACCACAGTTACGTGCCCGTGGAACGGGAAGCAGGGCGTGACACTTGGGGTATCAGTTGCCTCTGTCTAAAGTTCTGGAAGACCTTGTTGCTAAAGCATCCCTAACCATTGGCTCGATCCAGCTCTCTGTTAGGCACTGGCCATCTCTCGGTATTGCTCTCCCTTGTCTCTTACTATCCCTACTTCTACCACCGTCTAGGGATTACCTCCTTACTATGATTCCCCATCTTTGGTTGCCGCTATGACTCCACCGTGTTGCTGCACCATGGTTGTCTTCAAGTCTGCGCTGAAGTTCTTTGTGGGAACATTCAAGATATGGTCTCTGAGTTTGATTTCTGGGTGGGTGATTCCACCTTCCCCATCTTTGTGGTTTATGTTGATGATCCCAGACCTGCACTGCCTATGGGTTCCTCCACGTTATCTGCACCTGTTTCTACGGACCCTTCTCATGATGTTCTTAAATTCTGTAACCCCTGTTTTCGTAAATATGTATTTTCTGTGTATTTTCAGTATTTCAAATTTTTGTAAATTAGTTTTCCACTTTCAAATTATTTTGTTAAAATGTATTGTTGGATCTTCTATTAAAATCTATTTTTGATCAATAATTTTATTTGTAACTATTTTCTATGATATTTATATTGTAATACAAATCTTATTATTGTTATTATTGTATTGTATTTTTTTTGTATTATTATTTATTGGTGTACTTCATCATCTCCTATGAACCACTGTAAATTGGGTATTTGATATTAAAAATTCTTTTTCTTGCTTTTAACTCAACTTTCGTTTCCCGAATTTATTTATTATTATTATTATTATTATTATTATTATTTTTCTACTATTGTTATTAATATTATTACCATTGATTGTTAATTTTTAAAAAAAAATCTGTTTCTATTTTTAATTGTATTTGTAGTTATGTAAAATAAATTCCATATTGTAGTACAAAATGTGTTTTGTTATATAATTCTACATTTTTATTGGTTAATTTATTTTCCCTAATGGATTTTAAACCCATTTAATACCCGTTACCCAAACTCCTACCAGTTTAACCCTTTCCAACCCTTTCAGCCGCCATCCTATTCAAAAACCCTAACACCACTACCCATCCAATATATACACACCCATCACCGTTCATATACATAACCCTATACCTCTAAACCCTTTCAGCCGCCCTCTCGTATCTCTCTCTCCCCCTAACCCATCGCTTCCTCCTTCCTTCCCTCCCTCCTCCCCTCAGCGCTGCTCTGCAGAAGCAGCGCCGCCTGTCGCCTTCAGCCATCACCAGTGAAGCCAACAACAGCAGCCGAGCATCTCCCTGCCTCCCGTCGCGTCGCAGTCAGCTGCGACGACCCTCCGCCCAGGCGTCCTCCTCCCTGCCGCGACACAGCCGCCTGTGACTCCCTCTCTCCTGACCTCCCGGTGCTCCCCTTTCGTGCCTCTCCTCGACAGCAGCAAGCCCCCGACCTTCCGCTCATCTCACCCACTGCCCGTCCTCCCATTTGCCGCGACTTCCTCCCTGTGTCGCGACTCCACCCCTCGGTGACCAGTCCCCTGGCCGTCGTCCTACCGCCTACCTCGAGTCGCCCTTGCCAGCGCTACCCCTATGCAACCCCTCCCCCCCCTCGATCTTTGAGCTCCCTGTGGTGATCACAAAAGTGGGTTGCTTTTTGATCAAGTTTTGATCAAGTGCTTTGTGAGCCATCTGATCTCTTCTTGATCGTCATGATCGTGATGATCATCAGCCTCCTATGATCTCCAGCCATCCGACCTTGATCATCTTGGTCATCGATCAGATTCTGGCCGTCCGATCTTGTTGATCTTGATCTTGATCTTAATCTTCGATCTCAGCCATTCGATTGTGTTCGTGATCTCGAACGTCTTCATCTTGTTCACGATCGGTTGTTCATCTTGTTCGTGATCATCTCGTTCATGAGTCGTTCGTTGAGTTCGTGTCCGGGATCCGTTCCTGTTATTCTTGTTTTTGCTCTATTTTCATCGTCGTCTCTCAGGCAAGTAACTTGTATTAATTTCTGTTGCAAATACAAGTACTAAATACCGTATGTAGTGTATTTGTAACACCCTGAATTCCAAAATACAACTGAATTCGAAGTTCCACAGGATCTTTACACTTCTTTCGTACAATTTTACAAGGAAATAAAAATATTTCTTACAACAGAGTTACAATACACCTTTACATTATTACAACGGAAGCAATTATACAGTAATTACATAAAAAAAACAATTGAATCAATCCTTGAGCAGCATGTAAACTTCAATTTGTCACGCATCTTTACCCTGCATGTAAAACTGTGGGCGCGTCAGTTCATTCAACTGACGAAATATTATACACGACCATCCTCTCTATGCCGAAATAGTATAACGATTCTCAATACTTAGCAAACCATAAACTTGTTCACAAACAAAGCTAAAGGGACTATCCTATTGATGTCGTGTTGTGAAAGTGCACTTAGTCCTTAATGCAATTATTTTCATTATATGACACTAATGCGCACTTGTTCAGAGTCTATGCAGCCCATACTACATAGGTACGAGGGCAAGCCCTTAACCGTTCTTCATCTTGTAGGTTCAATCCCTCATCATGACTTAATCTACTACTGTAACTACGGTAAGTATCCTAGATGTTTTATGACTTACGAACTCATGTCTAGGTGCCCTGGAGGGAATCTCATCGCACTGACACATGACTCATCATGCAGGCATCTTGTGGTGATTCAGCTCCTACCATAAACATGACACCACCCGCAGTTGTCAAACACCCCACGAGCATCTCCACCGGGACGATACTCTGGAGCAGTATCCACGCCCTATCATGACGCATCATGGGATATCCTGTGAATACTCTCACGCCACCAATCCAATGGTCCTCATACTCAAGGTTTTTTTTTTTACTTTAATCACATCTTCACTATGTATCTAATCCTTAGTTTAATTGAATCATGAACAAAATCAATCCCTTAGGGTTAGCACTCCCACTATACCGGTCTTATTCATTTATTTCACATGACCCAAACCTTGGTCTTTTCATCTCAAATATTATTTCCACATTTCTTTTATTACCGGTATAAGGCTTAGCTACACCATAGTTCTCAATTTCAACTCATAATTACAACATCGAGCTTTTCATACTCATACGGTCTTTTCATGATTAATCACAATTCACATTTCATAAGCATCGTATTCATGTATCCACATCTTTCAGAACTCATCACAATCAATAATTCAATTTCATGTACAATTTATGCGTAAGAATAATAAGTTTCAACTAGTAGTATTTCATAGTTCATTTATTCCACGAATCTATTATTCTCATTTCAATTCGTACTACAAGCACAATTTATAAGTCCAATTAATTACACGAATCACGACTTTCAAAATTTCTCATTACTAATTCTCATCTTACAACTCTAAAAAAATCTCATTTATTTTTCCTTTATTTAAAAAGACAATTTAATTTTAAAAAGAAGTCATTTCTTGCAAAAAGCCTCAATTTCTTAATTACGCTTTATCAAAAGTTATACAAAATTTTCTCATAAAGTCCAAATAATTTCAGTAATTTATTCCATATTTTTCTTGAATTTTAATTTATTTTAAAACTCAAAATAATATTAAATTTCCAAAAAGAAACATTTTTAAATCCAAAACCCCATCTGGATTCGAACCCACAACCAGCAGGCCCAAACAACAGCGCACAAGACCACTGCACCAAGTCACTGAGTCGTTGTGACAGGGGTTATTATCTCTATGTATCGATTCTCGATATTTCGAATTTTAACCCAAAAAAATAAAAACGAAAGCTCCATTCTCAGTATCGAACCCGAGACTAATGACTAGGCCCCCGCTACTGTAGTGACTGAGACTCTACCGACCAATTGGTCTAAGTGACCAAATCGATTTGAAAGGAATTTAATTGGGTTTTGAGTTAGCGCTCTGTTCATATCTACATTTCATGAATTCTCACAACAATTTTGTTTCTTTTTTCTCTCTTTTGAAAGCAAATTTTTTCAGAATTTATTATACATAAATCTACAGTAAATCAGTAATTTTATAAATATTACCTGCTTCATAAAACATGTATTTTAATCCTAATTTGTGTTCCATGTCCATAATTTCGGCATTGAGAACAATAGCACATTTCTTCAAAATTTAGAGTTAGGCTTCCACAAATCACTACATTTTTTTTTCTCTTTCTTATTGACATCCTACCATATTTTTAGAACACAAAAATCCCATCTTTCTACAAAAATAAGAAATTTATTTTTGTCTACTAATTACACATGATGCATTCAATCAATTATTTGCAACTACACATTTTTACCTAAACATTCATGTAGCACAACAAAATGGAGATTTCTAACACATTAATTAACAATTATTCATTAGCAATCAATCCATCAACTATTCTCTAAATTACTACTCTACTTTTCAATTAAACAAGCATGGTTACCATTTCTCACTAGTTGATTCATATAATTTCATTATAATCATACCTAGCATGATGTCTACCTCTAGACGTACGAGAAACATCTACTTTCATTCATAATTAATTAATCTAGCAACCATTTTAACACATATCTACTAGATTATCAATTCCTTTCTAATTAGGCAAACATGAATTAATTTCAACTAGTTACTCTTTAATAATTGATCAATTCATTCCTAGCATGATTTTTAATTTAGAAGCATGAGAAACACCCACCTCTTTGGAGAAAAACGAAATAAAAGCTCCTAGAGTCTCCTAGAATGCAAGAGAGTAGTCTTCTCCTCCTAAATTGTGTTGGAAAAGCTCCCCTTCTTGTTCCTTGGTGCAAGCCCGATGCTCTCTTTGTGCTTGATGATGGGCCGGCCTCCTTGCTTGGGACACACAATTCTCACGCTCACTCTTATACTCCCTATGTATTTCTCTCCTATATAATTTCTTCCTTTCAATTTAATTTTTTGTGTAGTGTACATGAAGGTAGGGGGTATTTATACTAGTTCTAGGATGGATTGGAGGGCTGGGATTTCATTAGATGGTTGGAGATGGATGGCTAGGATAGGATGGGAAGTTTTAGCAACCACCCATAAGCAAGTAACCACCCATGCACACACACCCACTCTCCCACTTCTTCTCTTATGCAACCCGGCCTCCAAGGTGTGCAAAGCACACTACGTGCATGCACGTGCCCTTCTAGTACCCCCCTATTTGAAATTTGTACAAATTGAATTAATCAATTGTTCACTATTTGTATCTACATGACAAGTTGTGACAATTTAAAGGATTAATTAAGTTTGTGGGCTTCACAAATAGTGGGCTTAGGCTTATGGGCTAAATAATAAAATATTTAATTATTAAAGTGGGCTCAAAATAAGAAAACAATGTTTTAGGCTTTACAAAATAGGCTTTTTAGAAAAATAAAGGAAAAGAAGGAAATAATTTTTCATACTACAAAAGAAAATTTTATAAAAATAAATATACATACGAAATTTTGCACGTGCACAACACGTGAAAATCAACATTTTTATTAAAATGAAAGTTTAGGGTATTACAGTAGTTGTGTTCTAGAGACAATTCTTGTGTGAAACCCGTGTTGTATCTTGTCTCTATTATGTTGACCCGCCCGTAGTTGCCTCACTACACACATGACATGAAATAAACTAGGGATGACCACTTCTTGTTGTATGCATGCAAGTTGTTCGTATGATATCGTGTGCTTGGTTGTGTTAGTTGTAGTATACTCATTGTAGATTTGTGAAATACCCTATACCATGTTGCTTGAACATCTAGTATACCCTATTTCAAGCTTGATTATGTTTTGGATGAGTTTCATATGAACTAGTTGATTTTGTGCATGAAGGATATTTTCTGTTTTGTTGATTCCCCATTTTTGCTCAGTAATTTAGACCCTATTAAGGTTAGTATATGAAAACTATTTTTGAATATGAATTATAGAGAATTCTGTGTACTTTTCATATTTTCTAACAGATTTCAGTTTTGGTTTATGAGTTTCGAGTTATGACTATTTTACAGCAGATGTGTTTAAAATTCCAGATCCAGTTTTATATGAATTCTATATAATAATCTAATTTTCTACTGATGTTAAAGATAATATTTTAATCCAATATTTTGTTGAGTAAAACCAGAGTTGATGGGGATCAACCCCTAATTATTTTGGATTTAAATGATGACTTTTATACACTATTATGTGCTTGCAAACAACTACTATACTTGTAGAATTTTCTTGCTATTCAGTAAAGAACCTTAATTTCGACATAATTCTACGTGATGTTTATAAAAACATTGTGAATATGAATTATAGCCTACTGTATCTATTTTATCACCCTTTTGACGGATCTGAATTTCAATTTATATTTTGTGAGATATTGCTGTTTTAGTACTGCAGTGTTTATGATTCCGGATTTATAAAACTACTGTATCTTGCTACTTTCTGATTTTACTTGACTATTCTATCTATGTTGAAAAATTATGAAATTTATTTCCTGTTACTAAACATACTAGGGAATACCCCAGATTTTTCGTGGATTTAATTAGTAAGTTTTCATGCCGTTTTCATGTTCTTGAATAGAAACTTCTGATTTTTGGCTGAACACGTTTTCTGGATTCAAATCTGTTTTGAGACTTGATTTTGCGAAATACCATATGACTTATATATTTGCTGGATTCGGTCGAGAGTCTATATTCTAGATTTTATGATGGAACCAGATTTGCATTTCTGTGGTAGCGGGAATCTCAGTTTTGGTACAGCAATGTCTTGCTGTCCAGAATTGGTAGTTTGTTATGTTTAAATATTTACATGTTGTTTCTTGTGTTTTGTGATTTAGAACATGTTCCTTGCATCATATAAGCTCTAATACATCCTTGTCACGTCCCGATTTTGTTCTCGTTATCTCTTGATCATGTTTAATTTGCAATAAAAGGCAACAAGCTGGGGTTAAGGGAAAGATCTAGTAGTGGACAATATAGAAAAGTGTACTTAGAAGGGGGTACCGTGTTTCCCTCATTTGGTTACATGACATGATATGATTTGGATTACATTTGGAATTTGGTATATGATTTGGTTAATTTGGAATTTGGTATATATGATTTGGTTAATATGATTTGGATTACTTGATACCTGAGTACACGGCCCTATAGAATCCCTTACGAAATCTAGACGTAAATTATTTGAATGTAGAAACCATGTGGTAAAAACCTTGGAAAGCATGAAGTGCTACCTAGATAGTAATAAATACAAGACTTAACATAACATGATACTTGTTACATGATACCTGATATATGATTACCTATACATGCTACTTGACACCTGTTACATGTTTACCTGCTTGCATGATACCTGTTACCTGTTACATGTTATATACATCTGTTATTACTTGATTTCATTTCCGGATTCATATTAGTTATCTTGTTTTATTATCATCTATTTGTTTACCTTTTCTGTACTTGTGCCTGCACTACAAGCGGTCCGTAACTTGCATTGACGGGCGTTTTGTTTTCTTTTCCTTTTCTGCAATTTATTAAATTACAGATTTTGGAGATCAGCTTCCAGATGGAGTAGGTGACATGAGATACTAGATGTTGGAGTTTTGCTATTATTATTATTGCTTATTTGAATAATTATACTTGGTTACTTGGATTATTTTGTATTGGACAATGTGACCCAGGATTATTGACTTGTTCAGATCTGGTTTATTTGAGATTATTAAATTTTATTTTCAGTAAATTCTTGTTGGTATATTAATTCATATATACATGCGTGGTTGATTTCTCTTGCTTCCTACTCTGATTATTTCTGTGAAATGTTGTAAAGATCCTGACAACTTATGGATGATGAAAATCATTCGCTGGGTTTAGTCACGTATCTGTATTATTTTCCTTTTTGAAAAGCGGGACGTGACAAATTCACTAAGGCGCCCCCCTCTGCCAACCGTACTAAACAATGTCGAGGAGGTTTTTCGGGATGAGGAGGGATTAGGGGTGGTTTTGGCGGGAAACATTATTTGGCTTATATAAGAGGGGGATCTGATCATGTTAACTCTCATCCCACTCCTCTTCCAAGATCCACTAACCTGGTGTGGAGAAACCCGAAGACCGACGCTTCTAGTTTGAATCCCCTACCCCCTCCAGAGCCCTCTTTTATGCTCCCTTCTCAGGAAAGGGCCATCGTTCTGGTGCAAGAACTCAACAGCCTATCTTCTAAGCCACTCCCCCCCTCTGATGCTCCATAATCCACTGACTGGGAACGTTTCGTTCCCCTCCTCTCACTTACCGTCCGATATGAAGGATTGGAATGCTTGGTGTTGTAATCCTCGCTTCTCGGCTGATTGGGATCAATATCGAAAGAACTGTCCCTCTCTTAATTCTCCTCCTCCAAAGGCTAATGGTAAACAGAAAAACTCCTCTTCCCATACTAAAAATCTTGTTTATTGGGAGTTGGATGATCTTCAGCTTGAAGAGGCTGAGGCCCTTGTCTCCAATTTGTCGAGCAAGGTATGTTCCTTTCCCTGGAAACTTCCTTCATCTATTATCGTCTCTTCCAATAATTACGTAGGCCTTTCGTTGCATCTCTATGTTTTCGTATTTTCATTCAGTCTTAGTTGTGTGAATTCTAGTATTATGGTTCGCTCTCTTAGGAATTGATTGACTATGATTCAATTTTCCTCTTATACTTTCTATCTTGATAATGTTCTTCCCACCAGTGTGTGGCCTGACTGTTCTAACTCAAGTCTATCATCTTCTACCCCTTTAACCACTGGCGGACTGGTTCAAGGTTCCGTAGATTTTAACTTTTCTCATGAGGCTCAGTCTGCTCTCCCCGTTCCTTTGTTGCCTCAGGTCTCGCCTTTCTCGCCTTCCTCCAAAAGAATACTTGTCAACAAGTCTAAACGCGCGCCATTCATTCGGTCCAGTGCGCGTTTAAAGGCTAAGCGGCCCTCGTCACTTTCTCTTAGCGCTAAGGCTGCATTAGTTGCTCAGATTGAAGATTTGGAAGTATCGCCGGTATCAGATGATCTTCCTTTAGATTCGCCCCTGGGTTATGTCTATCAAGTGAATTTCTTTGACATATCGAATGAGGATATGAGCAATCTTGCTGTTGACATGGGCATTTTACTTGAATCCTCTTTTCCTTCTCCCTTTGACACAATTCACTCTCTTGAATCTTCCCGAGCTCTCGATTTTAATAGTTTTAATGATTAGTTGCTCTTGGAATATTAAAGGTTTGGGTAGCTCACCCAAGAGAGAAGCTATCTAAGACTTGAACCGTTCTTCTAATTGCAATATTCTTTCTATTCAAGAGTCTAAAGTTGACCATCTTCCTGAATCAGTTCAGAGGGCTCTTGGTGGTAACCTTCTTTCTCAATGGAATAGTTTGGAAGCGGTTAACTCATGCGGTGGTATTCCACTCGGGTTCAAATCCACTTCTTTCAATCTAGTTTCTTTGCTTAGGTTAAAATTCTTTTTAGTGGCGGTTCTCAATTGTGTTCAATTTAATAAGCTTATTACGGTGGTCTCTATTTATGGTCCTTCCACTGCTGATCTCAAGAATGTCTTTAGGGATGAATTTAAGTCTTCCAGTGGCCAGATTAATGGTTTTTGGATCTTTTGTGCCGACTTTAATGTCACCAAATTTTTTCATGAGTGTTTAGGAAATTCTGCCAGAGCTCATGACTCTTTTGTGTTTAACGACTGTATCCGGTCCCTTAACCTTATCGACCTCCCTATTAATTGTAGGCATTTCACTTGGCATAATCATCGTTTGAATCCTTCTATGTTGAAACTTGATTGCTTTCTTGTTTCTAATGATTGGATATCCACTTTTCACAATTCCTATAATCAAGTTCACCCGAACCCCACCTTTGATCATGTCCCCTGCATTCTCACTTTAATTTCTCCAAATTGTTCAGATTCTATTTCGAAAAATTCTAGCTAGACGACCAATTTTTTTTTAATATGATTACCTAATGTCTTTCCATTATGGTGGGTTCATTTGGTTTAGCTCATCTACTGCTTGAGCTTCACTCCGTTAAACATGGTTGTAGGTTTTGGAGTAAAGCTAGGTTTGGTGACGCTGACCACCTCAAACGTTCTTTTCTTAATTCCATCCATCTGATTGATTAGGAGGAGGACATGACCCCAAAATCTTTGCCTGATAGTGTAACGCCCCGAATTTCATTTATATGTAATTTGTAGCACAACGGAATCTTTTACTTCAAATTCGTACAACTTTACAAGGAAATTAAAATTTTCAGTATACAACATTATTCTTTACATCAACGTGGCGGAATTTAAATGAATACAACATGATATATTTAACTTTAACATCAACAACTTAAATCTGAAGATAATCTTTAGCATTAACTCATCTTTTTTTTCTTTTGCCAATCCAAGCACAAGCACTGGAAAACTGTGTACACGTCAATTCCATACAACTGACGCAATGCTATAAAACAACGATTCTCTTACTTTAGTAACCACATACTTAAATGCGTATTAAAGTGTAAAAGAGTGACTATCCTAAACATGTCAGTGGCTGATATGACTTAATGCCTAATGCAAATGTTATACTATAATGACACTAATGCATACATGTTCGGATTCCATGCATCTCATATTACATAGGTTCGAGGGCAAGCACCTACGTACTCCACATTAAAGGTTTTTAATCCCTCGCCATGCAAAACTACTCGGTAACAAAATCAAGTTTTAGACATTTCGTGAGTACGGACTCCAGCCCTGGGTTCCACTGTCAGGCTATACGAAAATTCTCGTCGTGTGAACATCCCGCAAGTGCCCCTCTAGCCCTGGTATACGCATATACACAGAAGAATGACCTCCCATCCGCCTAAATATTCATGATCCTGGAGTCCACCGTCAAATCAATCATAGTCCCGAATTTAATTAAGGCTCGTCTCCATCGCAAGCAACCACAGTCCCGGAGTCCACCGTCAAACTGGGTTTATAGTCTTTGAGTCCACTGTCAGACTATATAGAGGCGCACCACTTATGTTTGCCCAAGTTTTATTATATCTTCTCTTAGTGCCCATCCTTAAATTTAAAACATGAATAATAATTTTCACCTAGAGCTAGCTTACCCTCCTACTGGTCATAAACAATACACCAAGAACGATAGCCCATATTGGCCACTTCTCGAATCAATTAATCATTATCAATACTTTGCCGGTACGTGGATCTCACTAAGCCCATAGAATCAACATATTTTCATGTTCAACATTATAGGATACTCATACCCTTATTATTCATATTCTCAATTTCATTTATTCATATCTCATTCAATTATTTCATCCATTCTCTTATTTAATCATCATGAAGTAAGCAATTCTTGGTTAACCAACCAAACTATTCATTTTTAATAATTCACAAAGCTCTTTCGATTATTAAAAATTCTTTTCATATTCACCTATACTTCAAGCATGATTCTCAATTCAAAAGTTGTAAAAGATTAAAAATACAATTTCTTAAAGAAGTTCATTAGTTAAATCTCATCATTATACTTTGACTTTATCACAAATCAACCCTTAAAATCTTAATCATATACATTCTTCTTGAATTTAAATCACATCTTATATAATAAACATGATCTTTATTTCTCAAAAATATCTCTTAGACTACTATAAAATAATTCCCAAGTAATCTAATAATATGTTAGAATATTTCTATGATTTTTCCCAATTTTTAAAACTTGCAAAAGAACTGTAGAGTACAATTTATACATGATTTTTATTACTCTTTTATGCATTAAAATTACAAGTTCTCATGGATTTCTTCAACATTTATCTTATTTCTACTCAATATTATTTATTTGTTTGTTTTTGTAGGAATGAGATAGAGAAGTGCAAAAGGTGGGCGTTATTGGTGATATCATGGAAGAAAACAAGGTTGAAGATTTCAAAATTTGAGCACTCAAATGCACATGTTTACAAATTGGCCTATGGAAAAATCAATAAAAAATATTTCGGTCAACTTGGGGTGAAATAAAATTTTGTAATAAAATGTAAAGTTAAGTGGTTTAAATTGGGGTTAGTTAGTTGATTAGTTTAAAATTTAATAGATTAATTTTAATCTATATATTTTTTTAAAATTAATTAATTAACTATCTAATTATAATTTAACTAACCCTAATCCTAAATATTTAATTAACCTAATTAATCTATACCAACCCCTAGGCCCTAACTCCTATATATATGAAGAAGTGGGCACAAAAAGGAGCAAAAAGGGGTTGGTTGGCAGGCGTGACCAGAGGTGAAAAAGCAAAAAAAAAAAAAAAATAGAAAAGAAAAGAAAAGAAAAAAAGGGGCGTGACGTGGGTTTAGGGCGGCCTGGGAATCAAGGCAAGAAGAGAGAGAATCCATAGGCTGACGTGCTTGGGTGTAGGCGCGATTTTCAAGAAGAGAGAAAGAAAGAGTGAGACAGACTGTGCGATGCGTATTTTGAGGCTTCGGTTTGCAATTTTTTTTACAAAACAGTTCTTTCTGTATCTCTTTTCTCTTTGTCTAAATTTTTAATACAATCCAAGACAGTATTTGTTAATTACAATTTTATTATGAACTAAATTTTATTTTTCTAGGGCTTTGATGTAGCCTAGTTTTGAGAACACATTTTTAATTCCATAATATTTTTCTATTTTTCTAAGGTTGTGTGTTTAATTTTTGTTCTTAATGCTTATAATTGTTTGGCCAACTTTTGTATGATTTATTGGATCATGGAAAGACCAAGAGGTAATTTGTGATTTAGAACTGTAAAATTAAACACCAATGATTGAGCAAAATTAGAGATAATTTACCGCGATTGATGTGACTATAAAGAAATCTATAGAACTTAATGAGTCTTCAATTAATTAAATTTACATAGAGATATGACAAACTGTTAGTTGGAGATATTTTTGATGTTGTTCGAGAAAAAATATTGAATACTTAGGGGATTTTGGTCTACAACTTGGAAAAATAATATTTTTATTCACATGGAGTTATAAATTGTGTGTGATTAAGTAGGTGAACTCAAAAGCCCTAGAATTAATTTTGCAATTAATAAACAACAAATTTTCAGATTTCGCTCTTTTTAATTAATTTAGTTAAGTCTTTATATTAACTTAATTTAGTTTCTTTCTTTATGAATTTCGATTTTCCAAATAGTAGTTAATCTAGAAATTTCGGTACTCAATAAAATAATTAGTCCTTGTAGGTTCGACACTCTTTTCAATTAATTATACTACTTGTTGTGATTTTGTACACTTGCAAAATAATTCACATTAAGTTTTTGGCACCGTTGCTGGGGACTAATTATTCTTTTATTGATATTGATAATTTCTAGATTATTACTAATTTGGATTTTTCTTATTATTTTTTATTTTCTATTTTTAGTTTTTCTGTTTTTTTTTGTCTTTCTCTAATTATTCTTTTCTAATTATTTTTTTATTTTGGTTTTTTCTACTTTTTTAATAGATTTATTTCAGGACATAGAAGTGTATCACAATGGCAAAAAATGAGGAAAACAATGCCTTGAGAGACTATGCTATGCTTTCACTTAATGGAGCAACATCAAGTATAAAGAGGTTGGTTATACAAGCTAACGATTTTGAGATTAAACCGACGATTATTTAAATAATTCAACAGACTGTTCAATTTTGGGGACTATCACACGAGGATCCTTATGTTCACATTGCAAACTTTCTAGAAATTTGTGATACTTTCAAGCACAATGGAGTATCAGATGATGCAATTCAATTGATACTCTTTTCATTTTCACTAATTGATAAGGTTAAGGCTTGGCTAAATTTTCTACCACCAGGTGGTATTACTACTTGGGAGGGACTTGCACAGAAATTTCTTGCTAAGTATTTTCCACCGGCAAAGACAACGAAGCTAAGAAATGATATTACCACATTCATTCAATTTGAGACTGAGTCTTTGTATGATGCATGGAAGAGGTATAAAGAGTTATTAAGAAAGTGTCCTCATCATGAACTACCGAAATGGCTGCAAATTCAAATATTCTACAACGGTTTGGGAGCTACAAATTGATCTATGGTAGATGCTGCAGCTGGAGGTGCACTAATGAGCAAAACTCACGAAGGAGCCTATGAACTTTTAGAGGAGATGACATTTAATAATTACCAGTGGTCTTCAGAGAGAACAATGTCAAGAAAAGTGGCTGGAGTTTTTGAACTTGATCCTATTACTTATTTAACTGCACAAATTGCTACTTTATCTAAACAATTAGGTTATATGAATGTTAATTCTATTCAAACTAATATTATTTGTGATCATTGTGCAGGAAATCACTCAAGTACAGATTGCCAAGTAGGGAACCCTTTTGCTCCATCAAATGCCGAACAAGCAAATTTTGTGTCAAACTTTCAAAGGCTAAACAACCCTTATGCAAACACATACAATCCAGGATGGAGAAATCACCTCAAATGTTCTTGGAGCAATAATCAAGGAGAAATTAGACCACCTCAAAATTTTTCACAACAAGAAAAGAAGCCGACACTTGAAGAGATGTTCATGCAATACATACAGAAGACAGATTTGGTGATACAAAATAATATGGGTTCAATTAACAACCTTGAGGCTCAGATTGGTTAACTTTTAAATATTCTTTAAGAGAGGATAACTGGGAACCTTACCCAGTAACACAGTGACTAATCTCGAGGAGCATGTCAGAGCAGTAACACTTAGAAGCGGGAGAACAATTGAGCAGCCACAAGAAGAAATTGCCGAACAAAATGTGGTTGAAAAGCAAAGTGAGATCGAGCAAATTGTCGAGGAACAAACTCAGCAGGTGGCCAATCACCATTCTAAGAAGGGTAAAGGAGTTTCAAGCCAAACAATTCAGGGGAGTTTAGTTCTAACACTTACCCTAATTCACCTTATGATCCACCTATTCCTTTTCCACAAAGACTCTCGAAAATCAATTTTCTAAATTTTTAAATATTTTTAAGAAATTGCATATTAAGATTCCTCTTATTGAAGGTTTGAAACAAATGCCTAAATATGCTAAATTTTGTAAGAATATTTTATCAAACAAATAAAAATTGGAGGAACATGAGACAGGTGATGCTAACCGAAGGGAGTAGTGCAATTTTACAAGAGAAGCTGCCTCCTAAACTTAAAGATCTAGGGAGTTTTACAACTCCTTGCAATATTGGAAAATCTTCTTTTGATAAAGCATTATGTGATTTAGGAGCAGGTATTAATCTTATACCTTATTCTGTTTTCATGAAATTAGGTATTGGAGAAGCAAAACCCACCACAATCTCATTGCAATTGGCAGGACAGATCTATCAAGTACCCAAGAGAGATCATTGAGGTTGTTTTGGTAAAAATAGACAAGTTCATATTTTCCGTTGATTTTATTGTGCTTGACATGGAGGAAGATGAACAAATCCCTTTGATTTTGGGGAGACCATTTCTAGCTACGAGGAGAGCTTTGATTGATGTCCAGCTAGGAAAACTTATTTTGAGGGTAGAGGATGAGCAAGTAACATTTGATGTTTTTAAATCCATAAAGTTTCCTACTGAAGAACATTCATGTTTTCAAGTAAGTAAAACTAATTCAATTGTGGGCGAGGAACAAAAGGGTGAAGTGGAAAAGTTACCTGTAAAAATATGTCTAACAAATTCCGCAACTCATGAATCTGAGAAAGCAAAGATTTTGAAATATGTTATGTATTTGGATGTTGCATCATCTATTCATCCATTTTCTCAGCTGAAATTCAAAGAGGTAGGGATATCAAAGACTCCATCTTCAACGAAGAAACGCCTTAAACACTAGTTTAGATCACTGTCATCTAGTTTGAGGGATGCATAGACAAAACATAATCCACGCATGAAGGGAATTATTACAAAAGAGGCTCTTATGTTGTTGGATCTGGGCGTTACATAACCATCTCAGCTACAACGTATAGCTGAAGACTTAAAACTTCGCGCTTCTTGGGAGGCAACCTATGTTTTCTTTTTATTGCATTAGATTTGATTTTTCTTTTAGTTTATTTTAATTTAAATTTTTGGTTTTATTTTGTAGAATTGCATAAGTTTAAAAGTCGTCAGGGGCGGAGCTGTTTCTACACCTGAATTGATGGTTGTTTTTTTAGTAGGATGGAGTCAGAATCTGGAAAAGTGTTTCAAAGAGCGATTGTAGCCAACTGTCTTAGTTTCCAGAACAAAAAGAATCGGGCCATTTGGACACCTACAGCTCCAGATATTGCTGAAACAATGAACGTTGCGTGTGCAGAATTTTAACACAAATCAGGGGAGAAATTCTGAACTTTCTGCATTCTTTTTGTTTTTCCTTTTCCTTTCCTATTGGAGACAAAGTGATATTCAAGTTTGAGGGAAGAGATACAAATTTATTTTTTATTTTATATATATTTGAAAAGAAAAAAACAAAACAAAATGGATTTTAATTAGGCTTACCATTACACTTTTTGAGTTCTTTATTGTGCTAAAGCATTGGAATAATTTTTTTTAGGATAGACAATTGCTTATAAAGCAAGATTAAGCATACTTATTTACATTAGGATTATTGAATTTCTAAATTTCTTAAACAATTGTGAGAGTCATGTGATTAAACATAAAAGAAAATGTGATGTTTTTTTCTTGTGATTATCCCCTTTGATCTAGTCCTAAACAGAGTTTAAGTAAATAGAGTGATAATGATCAAAAAATTGAATGAATAAAGTTCTATCTACTCTAATGTTTTGAGTTGCTTAGTAACTAGGGGTATTCATCACCAATGTTTACTTTTACGTCAAACGGCAACTTGAAATATGAGTATGCAAAAGCACTCTAAGTTTGTGACATTTTGAGTAACCGGGTGAATTCATCACAAATGTTTGCATTCGCGTCAAAAGGCAAGTGACAACTTAGAGAATACGAAAAAAAAAAAAAACTCTAGTTTGCTACTCGGTTTGTAGTAGTGAGAAGGGGTAATCATAGATGGAGTTGGTAGATACTATAATTAAATTAATTGCATGAAAATTAAGATTGGTTTCGGAATTATGAATGAATAATTGCACTAGAGAAAGTGAGTATGCTTAGTTTTACTTTATTTGCTATTGTTTATGTATTAAGTTAAAATTTCGATGCTTGCATGATAAGATCTCTTGGTGAGTTGAGTTGAGCCTAATTATGATTACTATACCTTTTATTCATGATTGTACTTTTTTCTCGAGTATAATTTACTCATAATTTTTATTACTCTTTTATGCATTAAAATTGCAAGTTCTCGTTGATTTCTTTAACATTTATCTTATTTCTACTCAATATTATTTATTTGTTTCTTTTTGTAGAATGAGATGGATAAGTGCAAAAGGTGGGCGTTTTTGGTGAAATCATGGAAGTTTTAAGGTTGAAGATTTCAAATTTTGAGCACTCAAATGCGCGTGTTTACAAATTGGCCCATGGACCAATTAATAAAAAAATTTAGGGGGTGGTATAAAATTTTGTAATAAAGTTTAAAATTAACTGGATTTAAATTAGAGTTAGTTAGTTGATTAGTTTAAAATTTAATAGATTAATTTTAATCTATAGATTTTTTTAATTAATTAATTAATTATCTAATTATAATTTAACTAACCCTAATACTAATTATTTAACTAACCTAATTAATCTATACCTACCCCTGGGCCTAACTCCTAAATATATGAAGAAGAAGTGGGCACAAAAAGGAGCAAAAAGGGGTTGGTTGGCGGCGTGACCAGAGGGGGAAAAGCAAAAAAAAAATAGAAAAGAAAAGAAAAAGAAGAAAAGGGGGCGTGATGTGGGTTTGGGCGGCTCGGGAATCAAGGCAAGAAGAGAGAGAAGCTAGAGGATGACGTGCTTAGGTGCAGGCGTGATTTTCAAGAAGGAGAGAGAGAAAGAGAGAGGCAGACTGTGCGGCGCGTATTTCGAGGATTCAGTTTGCAATTGTTTTTACAAAACAGTTCTTTCTGTATCTCTTTTCTCTTTGTCCAAATTTTTAATGCAATCCAAAACAGTATTTGTTAGTTGCAATTTTATTATGAACTAATTTTTTTTTTCTAGGGCTTTGATGTAGCCTAGTTTTGAGAACACATTTTTAATTCCATATTATTTTTCTATTTTTCAAGGTTGTGTGTTTAATTTTTGTTCTTAATGATTACAATTGTTTGGCCAACTTTTGTATGATTTATTGGATCATGGAGAGACCGAGAGGAAATTTTTCATTTAGAACTATAGAATTAAACATCATTGATTGAGCGAAATTAGAGATGATTTACCAGCGATTGATGTGACTAAAGAAATCCATTGAACTTAATGAGTCTTCAATTAATTAAATTTGCATAAAGATATGACAAACTGTTAGTTGGAGATATTTTTTATGTTGTTCGAGAGAAAACATTGAATACTTAGGGGATTTTTGTGTACAACTTGGAAAAATAATATTTTTATTCACATGGAGTTATAAATTGTTTGTGATTAACTAGGTAAACTCAAAAGCCCTAGAATTAATTTTGCAATTAATAAACAACAAAATTTCAGATTCCGCTCCTTTTTAATTAATTTATTTAATTCTTTAAATTAATTTAATTTATTTGCTTTCTTTATTAATTTCGATTTTCCAAATAGTAGTTAATTTAGAAATTTCGGTACTCGATAAAATAATTAGTCCTTGTGGATTCGATACTCTTTTCACTTAACTATACTACTCGTTGCGATTTTGTACACTTGCAAAATAATTCACATCAAGAACACAAAAATAATTTTTAAAAAACACAAATGTGCAAAGTCGGAATCAAACCCAGACCAAACAAGCAACCAAACAGTCGCCCAACCCAAGGGCCACTCGCAAATTCTGATAAGGAAAGACTGAGTTATTTTTTATACTCAAATTACTCTTCTATTTTATAAAAATAAATAAATAAATAAAACAGAACCAACCCAGGCTCGAACCCGTGCCCAAGGGAAACCCCCAGTGCCACATGGCAGCACCTAGCACAAGGGCGCCTGCGTTAGCCACCAAGACCAAGCACGTTTACTGATAATATAGGGGTTAAAATTAATTTAAGTCTACTCACTACAACACAGAAGCTATTCGCTGGCGTTTTTTTAGACCTTCACCGGCGGTTTTTTACGAAGGTGAAACATTCACCGGCGTTTATTAAAACGCCGGTACAAATGCCGCCGAATCAAGCGTCGCAGAAAGATAGGTGTATTCACCGGCGTTTCTACTGGACGCCGGTATATCTTGAAAATACACCGGCGGCCAGATAACGCCGGTATATGGGAATTTCTGGGTGTCGTTCTTTCCCCCCAATATACATTCACCGGCGGTCACATACCGCCGGTATATATCTTTTCACCGGCGATTGTAGAAACGCCGGTGTATGTGTAATATTTACCGGCGGTCCCAGAACGCCGGTGAATGCTTGTTTCTGAACGCCCTTCTTTCCCTACTTACAAGCACCGGTGTGTCGTAAACACGCCGCTATAGAGATATTCACCGGCGTTTTATAAAATGCCGGTGTTTCTTAGTACTGTTAGAACTTATGGGTACACCGACGTGTGTGGAAACGCCTCTCTAACGAAATTTTCAACTAAACAATTAGATACACCGGCGTTTTATGAAACACCGGTGTATGCCCGTTTGTTTTTCCTGCTCTAGTTTTCCATTCGATTTTAATTCACAATTTCATTTAAAAAACTTGTAAACTGATTCACAACTGATTCAACCAATTTCAGGCATATTAATGCGCAAATCACAACCAAACACAAGAATTAAACATAATAAAGTTTCACACGTGTTATGTCATCGTCCAAATTCACCGCAAAATTAACACAGTGTCATAATTAACAAATACAGTAACGAACATCCCAAATATCCCAACAATTACTTAAAACAACAATACAAGACATAACAACAGCAATGAGGACATAACAACAACTAGACTAGGCCGACCACAGATTCATACCCCTCGAGCAGCTTCAGTTCTGATCATCAGAATTTTCTTCATCTGGGAGACCGCTCTATGGAAAAAAAAAATAGTTCAACAGTAGACCACAATACAGAATATACATATTTTTTGAACTTGCAAAAAGATCTACCCAATTCATAAATTCTAAGATCAGAGTGCCAATTGCAAATGGAATTGTTAATGATATATAGAGAGGTAAAATAATTATATTGCAGTGCTAAAAAGCTAGTACTTAATTTTGTTTTTGAATATATATAAAACAGCAAAACAAATGAAAATCAAGTATCTAACTTGAAACCTTTATATTCTCCTCTGATTGGGAATATCCAATATCTAAAACAGTAAAACAAATGAAAATCCAGTATCTAAGCATGTCTTTCATGGATTGTTCAGACAATCCATGAAACTGTCATCGTGGAAGGAAACCAAATATAGAAGCCAGAAATGGAAACAGAAAATGGTAGAGAATGAGGATACACCAGGCTAACATAGCAGCATTTTCCTCATCTCTCTCTCATCCCTTCTTTCCCTTCAGCACTCGCACACAAAGAGACATCAGCAACAACAGCAAGAGCGACAAGAACAACAATAATAATATATTATTATAAACGAGATGTCTCTATATGGGTTTCCAGATCTCCACTCGAGCCCTCTCTTTCTAATCACAGCCTAATTAAGAACATAGACGACAGCCACTAAACAATCCAATCACAGCCCAATCAAAATTTACCATCCTGGATCTTAAATCTTCAGATGCATGAATTCAGCTTCTTTAACAGTAAAAGAAAATGAAAATTTCCAGTATCTAAGCATATATGTTTGTCTATTAATTCTTCATCCAACTAAATCATTGATGTTTGTGGCTCCAAAAGAAACCTGCACAAGGTTTGTTCAGCCCAATTCTTGTACAGATTTGGAGGATTTTGGTACACAGCTAGCATCCTTAGATGACAGTCAACCCATTTTGGTAAAAAAATCATGCTAAGATGACAATCAGATGCATGAATTAAGCTTCTTTAACAGTAAAATAAAATGAAAATTTCCAGTATCTAAGCATATATGTTTCTCTATTAATTCTTCATCCCAACTAAACCATTGATGTTTGTGGCTCCAAAAGAAACCTGCACAAGGTTTGTTCAGCCCAATTCTTGTACAGATTTGGAGGATTTTGGTATACAGCTAGCATACTTAGATGACAGTCAATCCATTTTGGTAAAAAAATCATGCTAAGATGACAATCAGATGCATGAATTCAGCTTCTTTAACAGTAAAAGAAAATGAAAATTTCCGGTATCTAAGCATATATGTTTCTCAATTAATTCTTCATCCCAACTAAACCATTGATGTTTGTGGCGCCAAAAGAAACCTGCACAAGGCTTGTTCAGCCCAATTATTGTACAGATTTGGAGAATTTTGGTATACATACAGCTTCCTTAGTTGACAGTAAACCCATTTTGGTAAAAAAATCATGCTAAGATGACAATCAGATGCATGAATTCATCTTCTTTAACAGTAAAAGAAAGAGAAAATTTCCAGTATCTAAGCATATATGTTTCTCTATTAATTCTTCATCCCAACTAAATCATTGATGTTTGTGGCTCCAAAAAGAAACCTGCACAAGGTTTGTTCAGCCCAATTCTTGTACAGATTTGGAGGATTTTGGTATATAGCTAGCATCCTTAGATGACAGTGAACCCATTTTGGTAAAAAAATCATGCTAAGATGACAATCAGATGCATGAATTCAGCTTCTTTAACAGTAAAAGAAAATGAAAATTTCCACTATCTAAGCATATATGTTTCACTATTAATTCTTCATCCCAACTAAATCATTGATGTTTGTGGCTCCAAAAAGAAACCTGCACAAGGTTTGTTCAGCCCAATTATTGTACAGATTTGGAGGATTTTGGTATATAGCTAGCATCCTTAGATGACAGTGAACCCATTTTGGGAAAAAAATCATGCTAAGATGACAATCAGATGCATCAATTCAGCTTCTTTAACAGTAAAAGAAAATGAAAATTTCCAGTATCTAAGCATATATGTTTCTCTATTAATTCTTCATCCTAACTAAACCATTGATGTTTGTGGCTCCAAAAGAAACCTGCACAAGGTTTGTTCAGCCCAATTCTTGTACAGATTTGGAGGATTTTGGTATACAGCTAGCATCCTTAGATGACAGTCAACCCATTTTGGTAAAAAAATCATGCAAAGATGACAATCAGATGCATGAATTCAGCTTCTTTAACAGTAAAAGAAAATGAAAATTTTCAGTATCTAAGCATTTATGTTTCTCTATTAATTCTTCATCCCAACTAAACTATTGATGTTTGTGGCTCCAAAAGAAACCTGCACAAGGTTTGTTCAGCCCAGTTCTTGCACAGATTTTTGGAGGATTTTGGTATACAGCTAGCATCCGTAGATGACAGTCAACCCATTTTGGTAAAAAAATCATGCTAAGATGACAATCAGATGCATGAATTCAGCATCTTTGACAGTAAAAGAAAATGAAAATTTCCACTATCTAAGCATATATGTTTCTCTATTAATTCTTCATCCCATCTAAACCATTGATGTTTGTGGCTCCAAAAGAAACATGCACAAGGTTTGTTCAGCCCAATTCTTGTACAGATTTGGAGGATTTTGGTATACAGCTAGCATCCTTAGACGACAGTCAACCCATTTTGGTAAAAAATTCATGCTAAGATGACAATCAGATGCATGAATTCAGCTTCTTTAACAGTAAAAGAAAATGAAAATTTCCAGTATCTAAGCATATATGTTTGTCTATTAATTCTTCATCCCAACTAAATCATGGATGTTTGTGGCTCCAAAAGAAACCTGAAAAGGTTTGTTCAGCCCAATTCTTGTACAGATTTGGAGGATTTTGGTATACATACAGCTTCCTTAGTTGAAAGTCAACCCATTTTGGTAAAAAAAATCATGCTAAGATGGCAATCAGATGCATGAATTCAGCTTCTTTAACAGTAAAAGAAAATGAAAATTTCCAGTATCTAAGCATATGTGTTTCTCTATTAATTCTTCATCCCAACTAAATCATGATGTTTGTGGCTCCAAAAGAAACCTGCACAAGGTTTGTTCAGCCCAATTCTTGTACAGATTTGGAGGATTTTGGTATACATATGGCATCCTTAGTTGACAGTCAACCCATTTTGGTAAAAAAATCATGCTAAGATGGCAATCAGATGCATGAATTCAGCTTCTTTAACAGTAAAAGAAAATGAAAATTTCCACTATCTAAGCATTTATGTTTCTCTATTAATTCTTCATCCCAACTAAATCATGATGTTTGTGGCTCCAAAAGAAACCTGCACAAGGTTTGTTCAGCCCAATTCTTGCACAGATTTGGAGGATTTTGGTATACATACAACATCCTTAGTTGACAGTCAACCCATTTGGGTAAAAAAATCATGCTAAGATGGCAATCACATGCATGAATTCAACTTCTTTAACAGTAAAAGAAAATGAAAATTTCCAGTATCTAAATATATATGTTTGTCTATTAATTGTTCATCCCAACTAATTCATGATGTTTGTGGCTCAAAGAAGATTTTTGATCCAGGATGACAAATTTTGATTGGGCTTTGAATGGAGATTCTAGTCATAGATCGATTCTTTGGAGCCCGACTTTCTAAAGAAAATGCCATTTGGAAGTATGCGGGTACATGTTTGTTGGATAACCAAAACTCCCATTTTTATTGAAGAAAAATAAGAATAGGGCTCATATCAAGTTTAGTTTTAAGGAACTGTCATCGTGGAAGGAAACCAAAAATAGAAGCCAGAAAGAGGAATGGTAGAGACTGAGGATACACCAGGCTAACATAGGGGCATTTTCCTCATCTCTCTCTCATCCCTGCTTTCTCTTCAGCAAGAGCGACAAGAACAACAATAATAATAAATTATTATGAATGAGATGTCTCTATGTGGGTTTCCAGATCTCCACTCCAACTCGTCTCTTTCTAATCACAGCCTAATTAAGAACACTTGTTGACAGTCACTAAACAATCCAATCACAGCCCAATCAAAATTTGTGATCCTGGATCTAAAAACTTCAGAATTCCCAAAATCTATACAAGAACTGGTCTGAACAAACCTTGTGCAGGTTTCTTTTGGAGCCAGAAACATCAATGATTTAGTTGGGATGAAGAATTAATAGAGAAACATATATGCTTAGATACTGCAAATTTTCATTTTCTTTTATTGTTAAAGAAGCTGAATTCATGCATCTGATTGTCATCTTAGCATGCTTTTTTACCAAAATGGGTTAACTGTCAACTAAGGATGCTAGGTGTATACCAAAATCCTCCAAATCTCTACAATAATTGGGCTGAACAAGCATGTGTGCAGGTCATAGAATGTCATCTAAGCATGCTATATGCCAAAGTGGGGTTGGTCATAGAATGCATGAACGACACGTATTAGTGTTTGTGAGTATGCAGTGGGGTGCAGCTATGATCACTAGTTGGATCACCAAAACTCCCAATTTTATTGAAGAACAATAAGAACAGGGCTTATATCAAGTGTAGTTTTACGGAACTGTCATCGTGGAAGGAAACCAATTTAATATAGAAGCCATAAATGGAGCCAGAAAGAGGAATGGTAGAGAATGAGGATACACTAGGCTAACATAGCGGCATTTTCCTCAACTCTCTCTCATCCCTTCTTTCTCTTCAACACACGCACGCAAAGAGACATCAGCAACAACAACAAGAGGAGGTTGGTCCAACAATAATAATAGATTATAATAAATGAGATGTCTCTATATGGGTTTCCAGATCTCCACTCGAGCCCTTTCTTTCTAATCACAGCCCAATTAAGAAACATAGACGACAGCCACTAAACGACAGCCACAATGCAGACTTATAAACACTAATACGTGTCTTTCATGCATTCAAAATTATAATCTCCTCAAAATTACCAATTTAAAGACTTACCAGTGGTGGGACTTGAGATTGCTGCCCTATTAACTGGGCCATTTGTTCTTGGAGGAGTGCCACTTGTGCCTTTAATGAAGTCATCTCCTCGTCCCGAGTCCCACTTGAAGTAGATTCACTCCGCCCGAATAACCGCGAGGGGGTTGGTCCTAGCCCCATACCACGGACACGTCCATGCCTCTCCTTTCCCCTAACTATGGTCAAGGCAAGTCGCTGGCGGGTACGAAAATCTGTGGATGCCGCCGTACGGTCAGAATCGGAAGCGGAAGAGATTTCATCTAACTTTTTCCGAGCGTTAGTCTGTAAAAGGACATAACAATCAGAGTTAAAACCAGATGAGATTTCGACAAATTATTAGCCATTTACAAAAATAAGCTATAAATCATCAAAAAGTAAAAGCAACTGAAGATATATATAAATAATAACATTGCTATAGCCTATATATAGTAGTAAATTTCTAAAAGGTCATCACTAAAATATTATGTCATAGCCTATAGTCAATTTTGTGTTCCAACTCAATTCACTAAATATTTAATTACCCATAACTAAAATAGTTATAATGATAGTCAATTGTAGATCTGATAGATATTAGTTTACAAAATTACCACAATCCATGCTGCCTCAGGGGTTGCATACGTCCCATCCTTCGACTTGTGGGTGGCATCGAAAAAATCTATGTCGCCAAACTCCGTAGGATCCCCCCAAATCTTCTTCCTATATATTAGTAAGATGAAATGCTTATAAACAAATAACTGTAAGTCAAAAATGTTCAATTTGATTGCACTTACCAATTCTTCCCGAACCAGAGCAAAGCTCTGTGTGCCAGCGGTGTGCAACACTAGCTGCTTTGACCGACTGGCAACATCCACCTCCGCCCTTTTCTGTACATGCCACATTGAAGTTAACAAAAAATTTAATTAGAGTAGCCATACAATGACAAAGTTATTAAATTTTGGTTAGTAATGTAAATACCTGACCGACCGCCGAACTCAAGTAATGCACAAGAAATTGCCAATCTGAAGGCTCCACATTCGGTGGCACATCCCCTGCATTATCTGCTTTTGACTGGTCTTTGTCAAAATACCTAGCCTTCAAGTCACTCTTGTAGTCCCTCCACATTTTGGAAAGTGACTTTTCAACCCAAGGCGTAAGGGAGTCCGAGAACGAGAAGTATTGCTGCAAAATTTATGAAGTTTAACAAACGATAACTGAATTGCATAAACCGAATACCCATCACTAAAAATACATATTTCAATAATATATTTGAGCCTACCAATTATTTATTTTAGATGGGAAATACCTTGATTGTTGTAATTGCAGTTGCCTATGTCGTGGTTGGCACCTTCGGCCAACTCTCGTACGACAAAGGAATTATCCGTGGGTTCCTTGCTATTACCCCAAAAAAGAATGAGAATTTGCTTGTATTATCACCAACCGGTTGCCCGACACTGTTTTCCTCAACCACAATCCGTTCGTCATTCTTAATTTTCCATATGCCCGGCATCTTAGTTCGCCCTCGATGTTTTTTGACAGTGGGCGGCGTGCTACCATCCCCCTCCTCTGTTTGACTGCCACTACAATGTAGTATCTGCTCATTCCCATGGCTTTCGTTGCCATCATTTATGTTTATCCTTTTTCCACGCCTTGGCATCTTGTACCTGTCAATGATTCAATAAATTCATTAGAGGAGCAAAATTAATTAACCCATTTTGGTAAAAAAAGCATGCTAAGATGACAATCAGATGCATGAATTCAGCTTCTTTAACAGTAAAAGAAAATGAAAATTTCTAGTATCTAAGCATATATGTTTCTCTATTAATTCTTCATCCCAACTAAACCATTGATGTTTGTGGCTCCAAAAGAAACCTGCACAAGATTTGTTTAGCCCAATTCTTGTACAGATTTGGAGGATTTTGGTATACAGCTAGCATCCTTAGATGACAGTCAATCCATTTTGGTAAAAAAATCATGCTAAGATGACAATCAGATGCATGAATTCAGCTTCTTTAACAGTAAAAGAAAATGAAAATTTCCAGTATCTAAGCATATATGTTTCTCTATTAATTGTTCATCCCAACTAAATCATAGATGTTTGTGGCTCCAAAAAGAAACATGCACAAGGTTTGTTCAGCCCAATTCTTGTACAGATTTGGAGGATTTTGGTATACAGCTAGCATCCTTAGATGACAGTGAACCCATTTTGGTAAAAAAATCATGCTAAGATGACAATCAGATGCATGAATTCAGCTTCTTTAACAGTAAAAGAAAATGAAAATTTCCAGTATCTAAGCATATATGTTTCTCTATTAATTCTTCATCCCAACTAAATCATTGATGTTTGTGGCTCCAAAAGAAACCTGCACAAGGTTTGTTCAGCCCAATTCTTGTACAGATTTGGAGGATTTTGGTATACATACAGCTTCCTTAGTTGACAGTCAACCCATTTTGGTAAAAAAATCATGCTAAGATGGCAATCAGATGCATGAATTCAGCTTCTTTAATAGTAAAAGAAAATGAAAATTTCCAGTATCTAAGCATATATGTTTCTCTATTAATTCTTCATCCCAACTAAATCATTGATGTTTGTGGCTCCAAAAGAAACCTGCACAAGGTTTGTTCAGCCCAATTCTTGTACAGATTTGGAGGATTTTGGTATACAAACAGCATCCTTAGTTGACAGTCAACCCATTTTGGTAAAAAAATCATGCTAAGATGGCAATCAGATGCATGAATTCAGCTTCTTTAATAGTAAAAGAAAATTAAAATTTCCAGTATCTAAGCATATATGTTTCTCTATTAATTCTTCATCCCAACTAAATCATTGATGTTTGTGGCTCCAAAAAGAAACCTGCACAAGGTTTGTTCAGCCCAATTCTTGTACAGATTTGGAGGATTTTGGTATACAGCTAGCATCCTTAGATGACAGTACCCATTTTGGTAAAAAAATCATGCTAAGATGACAATCAGATGCATGAATTCAGCTTCTTTAACAGTAAAAGAAAATGAAAATTTCCAGTATCTAAGCATATATGTTTCTCTATTAATTCTTCATCCCAACTAAATCATTGATGTTTGTGGCTCCAAAAGAAACCTGCACAATGTTTGTTCAGCCCAATTCTTGTACAGATTTGGAGGATTTTGGTATACATACAGCATCCTTAGTTGACAGTCAACCCATTTTGGTAAAAAATTCATGCTAAGATGGCAATCAGATGCATGAATTCAGCTTCTTTAACAGTAAAAGAAAATGAAAATTTCCAGTATCTAAGCATATGTGTTTCTCGATTAATTCTTCATCCCAACTAAATCATTGATGTTTGTGGCTCCAAAAGAAACCTCCACAAGGTTTGTTCAGCCCAATTCTTGTACAGATTTGGAGGATTTTGGTATACATACAGCATCCTTAGTTGACAGTCAACCCATTTTGGTAAAAAAATCATGCTAAGATGGCAATCAGATGCATGAATTCAGCTTCTTTAACAGTAAAAGAAAATTAAAATTTCCAGTATCTAAGCATATATGTTTCTCTATTAATTCTTCATCCCAACTAAATCATTGATGTTTGTGGCTCCAAAAGAAACCTGCACAAGGTTTGTTCAGCCCAATTCTTGTACAGATTTGGAGGATTTTGGTATACATATAGCATCCTTAGTTGACAATTAACCCATTTTGGTTTAAAAAATCATGCTAAGATGACAATCAGATGCATGAATTCAGCTTCTTTAACCGTAAAAGAAAATGAAAATTTCCAGTAGGATTTGTACTTCAGTAGGATTAACAAACCAACATAATTACAAAAAATTAAAAAAGTGAGATTTGTAACAAATTCAACTACAATGATAGTTTGATGCAAATGACACTAAGCATAGTTTAATGTAAATGACACCAAGCAGTAGAAAATAGAAAGATAATTAAACCAATTATTAAATTCACATACAACATGTTCGGAATTACAAGACATAATATTACAACAAGATTTAAGACACGAAAATTACAGGACATATAATATTAAGCTATGAAAATTAAGTAAACTACAATACGACATCTTCCAATACATTGCCCTCTTCTCCATCCTTGCGGAGCCAAGTCCCACAAATTCCGCCGTTGGTTGTGTTTACATGAAACATAGGAAACTCAGAAGCAATGTAACTGTCCATGACTTCACCGACTTCATCTTCTGAAGTATCGCCCAGTTGGAATACATCTCTTGGTTGCATAACGAGAGCCACATACGATTTTGGCACGGTTGGATCTTCAATGTAGAACACTTGTTGCACTTGGGATGGGAACACAAATGGTTCGTGGCTAATGTGTGTACCGATGTGAATCAATTTTGAGAAGTTTACAACTGTGAAGCCTAACTTATCCTTGTTATTAGCAAAATTCCTATCAAACTCAGCCCAATCCCCACGAAATAAGACAACACGAAAATGACCAAAATAATTCAACTTAATGATATCCGTGAGAACTCCATAGTAGTCGAGATCTCCATCTACCGGCCTCATGTCCGACTTGGAAGCATAACTTCTAGTCTTAGAAGTCACTACCATTCCACTATTTTAAGACTTCAAATTACATTCACGATCCTTAGTACGAAATCTAAAGCCATTGAATATGTATCCTCCGTATCTTTTGACCATCTTATAGGGACCTTTGGCAAGTACTTGTATTTCAGATGACACACCTTCAGGACCCAAAGAATGTACCTTTTAATTTTGCGCAAATCGTATCAGCACCATGGATAATGTAAATATAATGAAGATTAACTTGCATTTTCTTAATTCAGCTACATGAGATTCAAACCACTTATGAAATTTTTCATTCATCAACTTGTTTTGTTCACGTGGTGGTAGTCTTCTTGGTCTGCCCTTCGTTTGATGTCCCTGACAAATTCGCTAAAATACAAGCAATTGAAATAAGGAATAATAAAAGTAAGTTAATATCGAACTCTGCGGTTTTCACTATATTTGATTTAAATTCAAAAGCAACTTACTTTCGAAATGGTTCCACTGATGCATGGTGGTCTAGCACATATCGATGTGCCTGTTCCCACGTTAAGTTATCTAGCTCAAATGCATCAATTTTACCAACAATAGTGCCAGCGGTATCGAAAAGATATTTAGCACCATCAAGGTTGGAAATATCTGGATTTCTCCTTGGTCTAGTCAAAGATGTCTCTACACCCTGCAGTTACCTGGAACAAAAATGTGAACACTCCTTTGATAGATATCCCTGAGCTATTGACCCTTCAGGATATGCTCTATTTTTAACATAACCCTTGAGTCGGTATAGGTACCTGAACATGTACAATTAATGAATTAGAGCGGAGTAGGGGGTTAAAAGAAATGAGCTTTTGAAAATTCAGTTTTGTAAGATGCATGATTTCTTTTACCTCTCAATGGGATACATTCACCGATAGTGAACAGGACCGCCGATTCTGGCTTCACCAGCAAGGTGGATTATCAAGTGAATCATTATAGTGAAGAACGATGGAGGAAATATCATCTCCATTTTACTAAGTGTCAATGCCGCCCGCTGCTCCAATTGGTCAATATCTTCAACACGAAGCATTCTTGAGCAAATACCTTTATATATGCTACAAAGATCTTTCAGGACAGCAGTGATTTGCTCACACATTGAAGACCTTAGGGCCACAGGAAGGAGATCCTGCATTAGGATGTGGTAGTCGTGTGACTTTAGACCCTGAAGCCTCTTCTCTTTAAAGTTGACACATCTTGCTATGTTAGAAGAATAGCAATCAGGAACTTTAAGTTCCAGTAGAACTTTGCAAAACAATTCCAACTCCGATTTTGACATTGAATAGATTGCAGGAGGTAGGAATACTTTCCCGTTTGGTAATTCCTCTGGGTGCAACTCATGTCGGATGCCCATTGACTTCAAATCAAGTCAGCTCTTGAGATTGTCCTTTGTCTTCCGGTCATCTCCCATAATTGTTCCTATACAATTTTCACCAATATTTTTTCCGATATGTATCACATCTAAATTATGTCGCAATAAGTTGAATTCCTAATACGGCAACTTGAAGAAAATACTCTTCTTCTTCCATGCACCTAAACTCGTCATGTTCTGATCCTCATCTTCGCCACATAGATCGGTCTCCTCACCTTGCTCCGGCCTTTCCCTTTTCTTGCCCTTTTTGCTGACTTGTGGTTCTTTTCCATATTTGAACTGATGACCATCTACCCGCTTCAAAATATCTGACCCAGAAGAAGCTCCAGGAGCATGTTCCCACTTGTCGGTACCATCAAATGTCGCTATCTCTGCCCAGAATATATGTGTGTCAGGCAACCATCTCCTATGACCCATATAGCAAAACTTTCTGTCATTGTAAAACCACCTTGAACTAGTTTGGTCAGCACAACAAGGACATGCATAACGTCCTTTAGTGCTATATCCAGATAAATTTGCATATGCTGGAAAATCATTGATTGTCCAAGACAACACGACCCGAAGAGAAAATATTTCTTTAGGCACAGCATCATAGGTTGGAACACCCACCAACAATTTCTTAAGTTCATCTATTAACGGCTGTAGGTACACATCTATATCATTTTCAGGACCTTTCGGTCTAGGAACTATTATGGACAAAATAAATGAGGACTGCTTCATGCATTTCCAAGGCGGCAAATTGTATGGTATTAACACAACAGGCCATATGCTGTATGTACTACTCATTTGCCTAAAAGGGTTGAAACCGTCACTAGCTAGTCCAAGTCTCACATTCCGAGGATCTTCCGCAAAATCGGGATATCTTTCATCAAATTTTTTCTAAGATTGAGAATCAGCAGGATGTCTAAGAATCCCATCATTAGTGCGACCTTCAGCATGCCATTTCATATCAGAAGAAGTTTTCGTAGACATAAACAACCTTTGTAGCCTAGGAATCAGAGGAAAGTAACGCAGTATTTTGGCAGGGTTCTTTCTCCTACTTCGCTTAGTAGATCCACTGGCTTGATCGTCTTAATTTGGTGTTTCTGACCATTTCGAAGAACCACAGACTTCGCAATTCTCCTGACTTTCCTTACCTCTCGTGAAAAGCATACAGTCATTTGGACATGCTGCTATCTTCTCATACCCTAGATCGAAAGAACATAGAAACTTTTTGATTTTATAAGCTGAGTTTGGAATACAGATTTCTGGAAATGCTTCATTCAACAGTTCAAGTAGCATACTGAAGGACTTAGCAGACCACCCGTTTAAACATTTAATCTGAAATAGTCTGACAATGAATGAGAATTTAGAGAATTTGGTGCAATCGCGGTACAGCGGAGTACTAGCATCTTCAAGCAACTTAGCGAAGGATTCTTGCTGTTTATTATTTTCAGGGGCGGGGTCAGGCATTTCCTCCTCCACCCCACCACCAATGTGTGATGTTTCTGTTGACTCATTATGAACTTGGGTTGTTGGATTATTGGTGTGGAAAGAAACATTATGAATCCCCAAGGCATCTTGCAACAAAGCATGCATCTCATCGGGAACACTTAAGTCTTCGTTCACTAAGGGCTCATCTTCATTTTCTAATACAACTGGACGAACAGGAGCTGACGTATGATCCTCTCCATGACAAAACCACCGTGTGTACCCTTGAAGAAAAATGTTGACAACCAAATGTATATGTACTACGTCACATGTCCTCAAATTACAATTTGTACATCGGAGGCATGGACAGAGGATTAGGTTGGGATCACGGGAATGTTGTTTGGCAAAGATAATAAAATCTTTAATACCATCACGGTACTCCTTGGATAATTGTGGTTTACTAATCCAACTTCTATCCATTATAACAATAGCACACAATCTGAAATTAAAATTTGATATATTAAATAGTATTAACAGCAAAAGGCATTTTGTATATTTAAATTCACCTTTTTTAAAACCATCCCTAGCTGCAAATAAATAAACAATATAACAATTAACTGTAAAATTAAGAAATTGTGGTTCCAAAAATGTATAAAAAAATAATTAAATCTTAATGCAATCTACTCTATTCACATAACCCTAAACATCCTTTGTGAAAATTATCACAACCACCTTAGTGGCATTTTATCGCACACCTTGTGTTCGAGTGTAATATCGATTCGACTATAGTTTCCCCTGTATTTGGCTTTCCGTTCAAGGAGATGATGATGGTAAAGGGTATTTGCTGAGGAAGAGGAATCAGACGAATAACGAGGGCGTCGTGCTGTAAATACGGTAACAAGAAGATCTGATGACTCATGAACTATTCTGTTCATAGCTACTAATAATCAGTTACTTATTCCAAAATAATAATAATAATAATAATAATAATAATAATAATAAACCTGCATAAAAGAAACTAATATGGCTACTAATATGTTTCTCTATTAATTCTTCATCCCAACTAAATCATTGATGTTTGTAGCTCCAAAAGAAACCTGCACAAGGTTTGTTCAGCCCAATTCTTGTACAGATTTGGAGGATTTTGGTATACAGCTAGCATCCTTAGATGACAATCAGATGCATGAATTCAGCTTCTTTAACAGTAAAAGAAAATGAAAATTTCCAGTATCTAAGCATATATGTTTGTCTATTAATTCTTCATCCCAACTAAATCATGATGTTTGTGGCTCCAAAAGAAAACTGCACAAGGTTTGTTCAGCCCAATTCTTGTACAGATTTGGAAGATTTTGGTATACAGCTAGCATCCTTAGATGACAGTCAATCCATTTTGGTAAAAAAATCATGCTAAGATGACAATCAGATGCATGAATTCAGCTTCTTTAACAGTAAAAGAAAATGAAAATTTCCAGTATCTAAGCATATATGTTTCTCTATTAATTCTTCATCCCAACTAAACCATTGATCTTTGTGGCTCCAAAAGAAACCTGCACAAGGTTTGTTCAGCCCAATTCTTGTACAGATGAGGATTTTGGTATACAGCTAGCATCCTTAGATGACAGTCAACCCATTTTGGTAAAAAAATCATGCTAAGATGACAATCAGATGCATGAATTCAGCTTCTTTAACAGTAAAAGAAAATGAAAATTTACAGTATCTAAGTATATATGTTTCTCTATTAATTCTTCATCCCAACTAAACCATTGATGTTTGTGGCTCCAAAAGAAACCTGCACAAGGTTTATTCAGCCCAATTCTTGTACAGATTTGGAGGATTTTGGTATACAGCTAGCATCCTTAGTTGACAGTTAACCCATTTTGGTAAAAAAATCATGCTAAGATGACAATCAGATACATGAATTCAGCATCTTTGATAGTGAAAAGGAGAGAAATCATGAGAAATTACCGAAGAGAGAGAGGGGGTGACGAGCGGGGCGACGAGCGGTGGCGTAGGAGATAGAGAGAGAGCGGGGCGACGAGCGGTGGTTTTCGATCGCAAATTCACCGCAAAATAGAGAGAGGGAGGAGGAAAATCGAATTGGGCCGTCTAAGATGACGAAGGGACGGAGGCAAAGCGCGCGAAATAGAGAGAGGGAGGAGGGAAAACGAAGGCGGCCAAATATTGGGTTTGGAAAATTAGCGAGCGAAATGTTAGGGTTTGCGGGGATTTATCTCAGTTAATTCACCGGCGTTTGAAATTACAAATGCCGGTGAATGTATCTGTATATTTGCCGGCGTGTTTTATTAAAACGCCGGTGAATAATAACCCTTCACCGGCGTTTTTAAATAAAACGCCGGTGAATATCATGATTTCCCGACAGTTTATAGAGGCCACCGGCGTATAACCATCCAATCTGACGTCCCATTCCTGGTCACTCCCTACCCCGGCGCGAATGGTAAAACGCCGGGGAATATACGCCGGTAAATCAAACCTGTGTTGTAGTGACTCTCTGTTAAATCTCAATTTTTACTTTTTAAATAACTTTTGATTTCTAATCTTTTCTTCCAAGTTAATATTACAAAAATACATTTCCAGAAATACTTCTTTACTGATTTTAACCACTTAAGTATAAAATTGTTCACAAATTAATTCAAATAATTATTTTTAGAAATCTAGTATTCATATTTTGCAATTAGAAGAATTTAACAACTATCTTGAATGTATGTACTTCCTTTTAGAAAATTTCAACCCCATTTATTTTATGACTCCTCTAACAATTACACAATTTCTTGTGCCTAATTTACACTTTATATATATATATATATATATATATATATATATATATATATATATATATATATATATATATATATATATATATATGCAGAATTCCTACAATCCAACCATGGCATGATATTTGTGCCTAACCACTTCAACATACTAATGAAATAGAATTTTAATTCAACAACCTAACTATATCATGATGAAGTTTTCATTTAGAATGCAACAATTTTCATGTTTCATTTCTACCAAACGTTCTAAATAGCAACATCACATGCATAAACTAAAAACTCATACAAAATATCAATTTCAAACATCAATTTTTCCTACACATGCATACTACAATCTTTTGAAGGCAAAAGAAACACTCACCTTATTTGATGCAAAATGTGAGAAAACTCCTAGAAAGATTGTTCCTATGCTCCAACCAAAGCTAGCTTCCTCCTCCTTAAGCAAGCAAAACCACTAGCCTTAGCCTCCTTGTACATAACCGAAACCCTCTTCTATTCTCGCTTTCTTTTGTTTTGATCTTTTGTGAAATGCACATACAATAGGAGGGGTATTTATAGGGTTATTGGGTGAATGAAAAGACTCCCACTACCCAATTAAATACCCACTCACACAACCCACTTCACAAACCACTTCAAAATCCACTTCCCTTCTTAATTTGGCCGGCCAAAGTCCTATGGGTGCACACACGTGCACGTGCACCCAACGTGCACACAATTCTCCTTTTTTTAATTATTTATTATTAATCCATTTGTAGGTGTTTGTTATATGACAAGTGTGTAGGATTTAAAGTGTACATTTAAAATGTAGAATAAAATCATGGGCTTCTCTTTTTAATTGATTTTCTAGTGGGCTTTAAAATAGACTTTAGGCCTATGGGTTTTAATTTAAAAAATAATAAAAATGTGACAATAAAATGAGGAAAAAAAAATTGTGCAAGACTTTGGAAAATTTTAGATACAAAAATACATAAAATTTTACGTGCAATGCACATAAAAACAAATATTCAAATACGAACTAAGTTTGATTAAAGGGGAAATGTTTACAAATAACCGGAATATAACATACGAAAATATCTATTTTGATAATGTTACGGATATTTCACGTAACGGTAAAATATATGTAATCGACACGTGTATTGAAAACACGTGCAATGTACGTAAAAACACAAGGATTAAATATAAATGTTTAATTTGGCTCAAAATAGGATAAGATGAGTTTTGAGGAGACGAAAAATGTATAAATATTTGAAATACAGCAATACATAGGAAAATACGTTATGACTATTAATCGTAACAATACGAAATACACGTGCATAACACACGTGGAGCAAAATTGTCATAACTCAATTTTGCGGGGTGTTATAGATAGGAATACTTGAACTAAGTGCAGGTATGAGTATGCCTCTTTACTATACCAAGATCATATCAAATGGGCGCAAAGGGCCAAGATCAAGTGGCTTAAAGATGGTGATTGTAATACTTTCTTGTTTCATCAATTTTCCTCCCAAAGGCAAAGAACTAATCGCATCACCTTCATCAATGAACGAGGTCGAACTTCGTTCCATTGATCAATTCAACTCCACCTTTCCAAATTTTTATAAGAATCTTATGGGTTCATCTTTCTAAATTTTTATAAGAATCTTATGGGTTCATCTGTTGTTCGTCCGTTCCGTCCATATTGGGGGTCAATCTACGGTTCTAAGGATTCTGATCTCTCCGTGTTAGAGAATCCTTTCCCACTCTAGGAAATTAAAAAGGTCATTTTTTCTTTGAGTAGCAATTCAGCTCCTAGGCCTGATGGCTTCCCATCTTTCTTTTTTCAAAAGTTTTGGGACATCCTAAGGGTGATTTACTTCAGATGTCTCAGATTTATTTAATGGTACATTTTCTTTTGACCGTGTTAACTATGTCCATATCGTCCTCATCCCTAAGGTCATTAGGGCTAATACGGTTTCGGCGTTCAAGCCTACTAGTCTCCTTAATGTCACCTTCAATATCATCATGAAGGTCCTCGTTAATTGACAGAGCTTAATGATCTCACCGCTGATTGACCTAGCTCAGTCTGGTTTTGTAAAGACCGCTTCATCTTTGATAGTATGCCACGGCACAGGAAATCATCTCCAGATGCCATCGTTTCAAAACTGAAGGGGTCTTGTTAAAGATTGATTTAAAAAAAAACTTACGATAAGGTTGAGTGGGCTTTTCTTTTCGATACTTTCAATCATAGGGACATCGAACCTAAATGGATTTCTTGGATTAAATCCAGTCTGTTCGTTGGTACGTCCTCTGTTATTATTATTCGTTCATATGTAAACAGGGTTTGCGTCAAGGTGACCCCATCTCATCTCTATTATTCGTTCATATCGCTAGGGGTGGCATTCGGGCTCGGAGGGCCGGGCCAGGCCAAAAACCACCGGGCCAGACCCGGGCCCGACCCGGGGCTAGATGCATTCCCAGTCCAAGCTGGAGTGGGGGAAGGAGAGACCCGAACCCGACTCTAGGCCCCTTAGCTTGGGGTTTGGGCCGGGCCTATGGGGGTTTGATTTTTTTTTAATAGAATAGAATAAAGGGGAAAAAATCGGTGACTGAATTTGGACAACAATTTAAAGATATAGAATAAAGGTAAAGATTCATATATTAAATTTTTTCAATGAATTATAAAATTTAAAATAGAATCAAATAGATAAGCAACATTTCATGCAAAATGATTGAATTTCAAATTACAAGTTGATAGGAAGTTTAAACTTTAGAGTTCGAAATGACCTATATTTAGATTAAAGAGAATGCATTGGACTACTGTCGTGCACTTCTACTTAACCTAGATATAGAAACTCATCGCTCTAAATTTTCCAATTATTTGAAATACTTGATTCGTAGTGCATCTTCAATCTTCAATCGTCACTACTTGATCTATTTTGTGTTGTTTGAAGTAAATCTTGGGTCCTTTCTTCTGCTTTCATCCAATCTTTCGCACATACTACCATCACCAAATTCTTCAAAAGCAAGTGACTCCTATTCGGGCTCATAATCATGCCACCAAGAGAAAAAGCACTTTTTGATAAAACAGTTGACATCGGGGGAGTTAGCAAATCATTAGCCATACTAGAAAGGATAGGAAAAGTAGTTTCATTGTGTTTCCAAAATGATAACACATCGCATATATCATCAACGGAGGGTTGTGCATTATACCAATTCAACTCATTAGGTGCATTTGTTCTAAAACACCACTTGTTGAAAATGCAAGACCCTTCCCCTTTGATATGGAAGAAGAAGAAGAACTAACATGTTGAGATTGTGTAGTACTAGATGCATAAAGTCTATCGTAACTATCATACAAATTATTCAAAACATTTTTAAATTGTTTAGTAAAAATAAACATGATCATAGCCTTCTATTTCGTCGTATGAAGCATATGAATAAAAAATATCAATTTAATTCTTTGTACCCTCAAACATTATAACGGGATTCATTAACTAACCACACAATATAAAATAGGAAGATGATGAAAATAATTCATAAATTTTATATAAGCGGCATACACTATTGTTCCAATAAAATGGTTGCTTATCAAACCTTTAATAGTGGTTATCAAAGTAACATTTGTAAGTAAAATACCACTAGAAGTAGATGCATATGTTTTCAAAAATTGCAAAGTTGCATCATTAAAAGGTTCTAAAAGTATTGACAAACTATCAGCAAAAAACCAAAATTCATCATCTATTCTACAATCTTTCATATCCATTGCAAAAAGAGTAACTACAGTTAAAAGTTCATATGTCAAATTCCAACGATGTCTAACATATTTAGGAAAATGTTTAAATGTGATTCCCTAAGTTTACACCAATCACGAAAAGATTGATATGTAGGACCACTTAAAGTAATAAAATTAACACAATATCTTATTGCACCAATCTTATCATGTTCGTATTTTAGTGCGTCTTGTACACAAACTTTAAAATATGACAAACACATCTAACATGAATAATATTGGGGTCCATAGGATTTAACATAATTTTCAAGTATAAATTGTCTTAGTATTATTAGAGACATTATCAAAATCAATTAAAAAAACTTTATCATAAATACCAAATTTATGACATGCATCCATGAAGTGTCACAATTATTTCACCCTTATCTGGGTACTTACCAAATCCAAAAGAAATAATCATCTTTTGGAGTAACCAATTGGAATTTATCCATTGACATATTACACACATCATTTGTACATCGTTAACACCTACCCAACCATCGGATGTCAAAGAAATCCTACAATTTAGTAATGTCAATGTTGCAACTAACATCTCCGTAGTCTCTTCATGGACTAATTTACAATCTCACTTCACAACATTCCTAGCAATCCATTTATAATCAGGGGTTTAAGGCGGTTTGGTTAGAATTCTCTAGATTCCAATTTTCGGCATACGAAATAGGTAACTCATCCTTAATTACTAATCCAATCATTTTCCTACAAACTGTATCGTGATCATAGCTATGTCTATCTATGTGACCGGTTCATGTGAATTATTTGCAAGTATACAAAATCCCAACAAGCAGTATAGTTAAGTGAAAATAGTGTCGAACCCACAAGGACTAATTATTTTATTGAGTGCCGAAATTACTAGATAAACTACTATTTGGAAAATCAAAAATATGATAAAAGTATCAACTAAAACTAAATTAAACTAAGGAAAGAAATAAACTAATTAAAGGGAAAGGAATCCGAATTTTGGGTTGTTTGTTAATGGCAAAATTAATTCTAGGACTTTTGATTTCACCTAGTTAATCCCACATTGTTTTATAACTCCATGTGAATAAAAATATTATTTTTCCAAGTTGTAGACCAAAATTTCCAAATTATTCAATATTATCTCTCAAGCAATATCAAAAATATCCTCAACTAATTATTTGTCATAGTTCATGTACAAATTACTAATTGAAAATTCATTAAGATTTATGGTTTTCTCAACGGTCACATTAACAGTGGTTCGCTCTTGTAATGGTGTTTAATTTTATAAATTCGAAATCACAAATTACCAGTTCGGTCTCTCCATGATTTAATAAATCATACAAAAGTTGGTCAAACAATTGTAAGTATTAAGAACAAAAATCAAACACACAACCATAGAAAAATAGAAAAATAATATAAAATTAAAATTGTGTTCTCAAAACTAGCTATATCGAAGCCCTAGAAAAATAAAATTAGTTCATAATAAATTTGTAAAGAACAAATATTGTTTTGGATTGCATAATAAAATTAAAAGAAAAGGAGAAGATACAAAAAGAACAGTTTTGTAAAAAAATTGCAAACCGAAGCCTTGAAAAGCGCGCTGCCAAGTCAGACTGCAACGCTCAGTCTTTCTCCTTCTCTCTCCTCCTCGCCTAGAAGTGCACACCACCCAGCACAGTGCCACGTCAGGACTCCTATTCCTCTCTCCTCCTTTTCCTCCTTTTCCACCTCGACTTGCCCGCTGCCTCCCACGTCAGAGCCTGTCTCTTCTTCTCAGTATTCATGCACGCAGACCCAAGCTGCTCCTGTTCTCTTACCGCTGCTTCTCTTTTAATTTTTTTTTATTTGTTAGAGATCATTCGTTGCTCTCTCTCTTCATTAAACGTGTCTTCCAATTGCTTGAGGATGTTGTATTTATAGGAATCCGAAGGTGGGTATTAGGGTTTATTTTTGCAGAAAACCCCACATCTTCATTTATTTGTTTCCCTATTTTGATTTGCTCTTTATTTCTTGCCTATTTTTCTTCTCTTTCTCTTCTTGAAGCATGTGCTGCGCGCACACACACAAAGTAAAATCAGAATTTAGGATTTTTAAAAGCAAAATTAATTAGTTTAAATTAATTAAACTAACTAATAATCACATTAGCTCAATTAAACCATTTTAAATTTGTTTAATTCATTTTCACCTCTATTGGCAATTAAAATCTATTTTGCTTTTCACATGGCCAAATTGTAACAAATCAATAAAAATTAATCAATCATTTTCATTGTTTTCTTTATTAATTTTTACTGACAATATTCACCTTTTGCATAAAAAAATATTATCGTTCAAAAATACTTAATTAACTGAAATCTGTGAAAATAAGATAATTTATTAATAAGATAGACGAATACAAGAAATGTTTATGGGTAAATGAGTACAAATATTTATATAAAAATTATACAAATCAAATACCCCCAAAGTTAAGATTATGCTTGTCCTCGAGCAAAAGGTAAAACCATGAATAAAGATGATAGTAATCATATTTAGGCTCAACTCATCTCACTAAGAGAACTTATCATACATGCATCAAAATTTCAACTTAAAACATAAACAAATAGCAAATAAAGTAAAACTAAGCATACTCACTTTCTCCAGTGTAATTATTCATTCATAATTCCAAACACAATCAGATTTTTTCATGCAATTAATGTAATTATAGTAGGTAACAACTTCATCTGTGATTACCCCTTCTCACTATTACAAACCGAGTAGCAAGCTAGAGGGTTTTATTTTATTTTATTTTATTTTTATTTTTTGGCTCTTCTCTAAGTTTTCACTTGCCTTTTGATGCAAATGCAAACATTTGTGATGAATTCACCCGGTTACTCAATAAGTCACAAATTTAGAGTGCTTTTGCATACTCATATTTCAAGTTGCCATTTGACGTAAAAGTAAATATTGCTGATGAATACCCCTAGTTACGAAGCAACTCAAAACATTGGTATAGATAGAATTTTATTGATTTTTTTTTCATTATCACTTTATTTACTTAAACTTTGTTTAAGACTAGATCAGAGGGCATAATCACAAGAAAAAAGCATCACATTTTCCTTTTATGTATAATCACATGACTGTCATAATTGTGTAAGGAATTTTGAAATTCAATAATTCTAAAGTAAATAGGTATGCTTAATCTTGCTTTATAAGATATTGTCTATCCTAAAAAAAATATTTCAATGTTTTAGCACAATAAAGAACTCAAAAGTGTAATGGTGAAATTTCTTTTCAAATATATATAAAAAAGTAATAATAAATATGTACCCCTTCCCCCAAAATTGAATATCACATTGTCCTCAATGGGAAAGGAAAAAGAAAAACAAAAGAAATCCAAAAAGTTCAGAATTTCTCTCCTGATTCGTGTTAAAATTCTACATGCGTGATGTTCATTATTTCAGTGATATCTGGAGCTGTAGATGTCCAAATGGCCTGATTATTTTTGTTTTGGAAAGCTAAGAAAATTTCCTATGATCGCTCTTTGAAACACTTTTCAATATTCTGACTCCATCCTTTTAAAAAATAGCCATCAATGTAGGTGTAGAAAACAGCTTCGCCCGCGACTTCCAAACTTATGCAATCCTACAAAATAAAATCAAAAATTAAAATTAAAATAAACTAAAAGAAAAAGAAATTCTAAATGCAATAAAAAGAAAACATGGGTTGCCTCCCAAGAAGCGCTAAGTTTTAAGCCTTTAGCTAGACTTGATAGCGGAAATGGTTATGTGACACCAAGATCCAACAACATCAAAACATCTTTTCTAATTACTTTCTTCATGTTTGGATTTGGTTTTCTTTGAGCATCCCCCAAGCTAGATGGTAGTGGTTGAAGCTTGAGTTTAAGTCTTTTCTTTCTTGACGATGGCGTTCTTGTTATCCCCACCTCCTTGAATATCAGCTGAGAAGAAAAATTAATAGATGATGCAACTTGAACGTATTCCAAAATCTTTTCTTCCTCAGATTCAACAGTTGCTGAAATTGTTGGACACACTTTAATTGGTAATTTCTCAACTTCCGCTCTATGTGTCTCTCCCACAATTAGATTAGTTTCAAAAACTCGAAAACATGAGTGAGCTTCAAGAGCAACCTCCATGGATTTAAAAACATCAAACATTACTTGCTCATCCTCAACCCTCAAAATAAGTTTTCCTTGTTGGACATCAATCAAAGTTCTCCCCGTAGCTAGCAATTGTCGCCCGAAAATTAACGGAATTTGTTCATCTTCCTCCATGTCAAGGACAATAAAATCAGCGGGAAATATGAACTTTTCTACTTTCACCAAAATATCCTCAATTACTCATCTTGGGTACTTAATAGATCTGTCCGCTAATTACAATGAGATTGTGGTGGGTTTTGCATCTTCAATACCTAATTTCCTGAAAACATAATAAGGCATAAGATTAATACTTGCTCCTAAATCACATAATGCTTTATCAAAAGAAGAATTTCCAATAGTGCAAGGAATTATAAAACTCCCTGCATCTTTAAGTTTAGAAGGCAGCTTTTTTGTAAAATTGCACTACTCCCTTCGATTAGCATCACTGTCTCATGTTCCTCCACTTTTCGCTTGTTTGATAAAATATCCTTAAAAAATTTAGCATATTTAGGCATTTGTTCGAAAGCTTCAATATAAGGAATATTAATATGTAATTTCTTAAGAATATTTAAAAATTTAGAAAATTGATTTTCGAGATTGTTCTTTTGAAGTCTTTGTGGAAAATGAATATGTGGTTCATAAGATGAATTAGGATAAGTGTCAGAATTAAACTCCCATGAAATTGTTTGGTTTGATACTCCTTTATCCTTCTTACAATGGTGATTGGCCACCTGCTGCATTTGTTCCTCCACAATTTGCTCGATCTCACTTTGCTTTTCAACCACATTTTGGTCAGCAATTTCTTTTTGTGGCTGCTCAATTGTTCTCCTACTTCTTAGTGTTATTGCTTTGACATGCTCATCAGGATTTGTTACGGTGTTACTGGATAAGGTTCATGTTGTTCTCTCTTTAAGAATATTTGAAAGTTGACCAATCTGAACCTCAAGATTGTGAACTGAAGCTGAAGTTGAAGTTGCAACATTTTGGATCTCCAAATTTGTTTTTTGCATGTACTGCATGAACATCTCGGGCCTCAAGTGTCGGCTTCTTTTCTTGCAGTGAAAAATTTTGAGGTGGCCTAATTGCTCCTTGATTGTTGTTCCATAAAAAATTGGGGTGGTTTCTCCATCCGGAATTATACGTGTTCAAATAAGGATTGTCTTGATGTTGGAAATTGGACACGTAATTTGCTTGATGGGAAATTGGTTGAGCAAATAGATTTCCCACTTGGCAATCTATACTTAAATGATTTCCTGCACAAAGATCACAAATCACATTAGTTTGAATAGCATTAACATTCATATTACCTATTTGTTTAGATAAAATATCAATTTGTGCAGTTAAAGTAGTAATAGGATCAAGTTCAAAAACTCCAGCAACTTTTCTTGGCATTGTTCTCTCTGAAGACATTGTTCTCTCTGAAGACCACTGGTAATTATTAGATGTCATCTCCTCTAAAAGTTCATAGGCTGCTTCGTGAGTTTTGCTCATTAGTGCACCTTCAGCTACTGCATCTACCATAGATCGATTTGTAGCTCCCAAACCGTTATAGAATGTTTTCACTTGTAGCCACTTCGGATGTTCATGATGATGACACTTTCTCAATAGCTCTTTGTACCTCTCCTATGCATCATATAATGACTCGGTCTCGAATTGAGTGAATGTGATGATGTCATTTCTTAGCTTTGCTACTTTTTGTTGGGGGAAAATATTTTGCCATAAATTTTTGTGCTAAGCCCGCCCAAGTTGTCATGACTCCTGGCGATAAAGAATTCAACCAAGCCATTGCCTTATCTGTGAGTGAGAAAGGAAAGAGTCTCAGTCTGATAGCATTATTTGAAACTCTATTGTGTTTGAAAGTGTCACAAATTTCTAGAAAGTTTGTAATGTGAAAATAAGGATCCTCGTGTGATAGTCCCCAAAATTGAACAGGTCTAGTTGAATCAGTTGAATGATCTCCGGTTTAATCTCAAAATCGTTAGCTTCAATAACCGACCTCTTTATGCTTGATGTTGCTCCATTAAGTGAGGGCGTAGCATAACCTCTCAAAGCCTTGTTTTCCTCATTGTTTGCCATTGTGATACACTTCTATGTCCTGAAATATAGCTATTAAAAAGTAGAAGACTAAAAATAAAAAGTAAAAAGTAAAAAGTAAAAATAATAAGAAAATCCAAATTAGTAACAATCTAGCAATTTTCAATATCAATAAAAGAATAATTAATCTCCGACAACGGCGCCAAAAACTTGATGTGAATTATTTGCAAGTGTACAAAATCGCAACAAGTAGTATAGTTAAGTGAAAAGAGTGTCGAACCCAAAATGACTAATTATTTTATCGAGTACCGAAATTACTAGATAAACTACTATTTGGAAAACCGAAAATATGATAAAAATAGCAACTAATACTAAATTAAACTATGGAAAGAAATAAACTAATTAAAAGGAACGGAATCCGAATTTTTGGTTGTTTGTTAATGGCAAAATTAATTCTAGGGCTTTTGATTTCACCTAGTGAATCCCACACAATTTATAACTCCATGTGAATAAACATATTATTTTCCAAGTTGTAGATGTAATATCCCAGAATAAGATAAAATATTTTATTATGTATATTAATTATTTTTACCAAGTTAAGACTTGAGTGCATTGGTGCATGATTATTGAATTGGATAACCATGCACATTTGTGCACTAAGGTTAGGGTTAGGGTATGGTAACCTAGGGTTAAGCTAACCCTCATCATGATAGAAACCCTAGCACTAATCTTGATGAGATCCAAAGGTGGACTTTGTGCCATGTGAAGTCTTCATGAAGACTCCAAGATGACTCTTGAAGCTTCTAGGAATTGATGTGTTGTCTTCATCTCATCCCTCCACCTCCACTCAAATAACCCTAGCTCATCCTATCTCTCCATTTCACCTTCGCCGGCCCTAGCTCCCTTCACTCTATTAAAACTCACTCCACTCACTCTCTCATCCTCTTTTCATCTTGTTCTAGTTCTTGTTCTTCAAAAAAAAAAGGGAGGAGCAAAGCAAACAAAAGACGAGATCTTTTAGTAGTAGTAAAAGAGTAGAAGTGAAGTGTAGGGTGCATCTAGAGGAGCAAAATCTTGAAGAATGAGAAGCAAGGAAAAGCTTACAAAGAGTCTCTTACAACACAAAAGTGGGTAAACTCTAAACTCAAAAGATTAGTCTTTTCTTTTGTATGTAGTTTAGCTTGTAGTAGGAGTTAAGAAAATTTGGGTTGCCATGTGTAAATATTAACTTGTTACGAAAAAAAAAAAAAATTATGGTAGAACAACTTCATTGCAAAATTCTTGTTGAAGAAACATGCATGCAATGTGTAGTTTAGGAATTTCTAACTCATAAACGGTTTGAAATTTTGAACTCAAACTTTTGGGGCTTGTTTTAATATGTATCTAGAGCTCACAGGAATTTTTTTCATAATATTTGGAAGCCATCTAATAGCCCAAACATCAGTCCCAATTTTGGGCAGCAACCAGCTGTAGAACCTGCTGTTTTGAGAAATTCTGTCATTCCTTCCAAAAATCGTAACTAATTATTGGTTGGGTATTTTTAGCTGAAAATTTTCATGGATGCTATTGTATGTGTCTACAACTATAATCCCAAATTTTGCATTTTTCTGAAGTTGGTTGATGCCTCAAAAAGTTTCTAAGTTCCAACTGATTTGAGAAGACAGAACTGAAGATTTATGTTTGGGGACTGAAGTTCATATATGCATAACTACTTGTGTATACATGAGACTGCAATGAAATTTTTGCAGTAGCTTTTCGTGTGTATCTATAACATGATTCTAAAATTTTGAAATTTTTAGATAGAATTGGATAAGGTTTCAAAAATAAATTGTAAGTAGGAGTAAAAACCTTGTCTGAAAAGAAGCGGAATTTTTGTGTTGTATTTAAAGAGTCATAACTCTCTGTATAATAGAAGTTTAGATGCAATTTTTGGACACAATGTAGTGGTGTATGTCTAGTTATAGGTTCTTAAATTTCATGAGCTTTGGACAAGGGGTTGATTTTATATGGAATTGAGACTAGACGGTGTTCAATACTTGGTGCCGATTGCATAGTCTGTACGTTTGTGATTTTCTGGAAAAATGTGTTTGGAATTTTCCAAAGGACTTGTAGTAGAGACTCTAGGCTTTTCAAAAAACCCATGAAATTGTAATTCCAAGTTTTGTAGTAATTGATATAATTTTTCGAAGACGCTGGACAGATCCAAACACCTTTAGAAGTTGTCACTTTGCATGTGTGTGACTTGTTCTCAACTCTCAAGTGTTGAATTGAGAGTTAGGGGTATTCCTATACCCCCAATACTTGATTATTTTTGTGTCTTTGGTTGATTATGACACGGGTAGAGACTTGAACGACATTTGAGTCGTCGACCTTGTCTAAGTTAGTTGCCTACACTTATCAACCATTAGGTCAACTTGGGGACTTCCACCTTAACAATTGAAAGTGACTAACTCAGGTGCCGAAGAAATCATGGGAGATGATCACGGGCCGATTTGAGGACGAGACTCAATGGGGGAAGTGGCGAGCAAGTGATCGCGTCGCCGGAGCCGCTGGTTGATAGACAGAAACGAGGGTTTCTAGTAGGGAAACCGCTTGAGGCTAAGCATAAATTAGACTAGGAATCAGTGGGTGATCATACCCCTGTGACATATCTAGGTAGACTTAATGTTAGTTAGTTTTTCCGTCACCTATAACTGCATTAGTTTCTAGCGACTAGTAATCCGGTGTTGTACTCTGCTGTCATTAGGGATATGTGTGCGGTGCGTATCTTGCACTGTTGACTTCTGAAGTACCGTGGTAAGAACGGAATGGGATTTCCTGGCAGATAGGGGGAATTAGACCTTCGAGACCGTCAAGTTCTATGCTGGTGGACACGAACGGGTCATATTGGCTGCGGTCCTCTGATTCTTCGGCACCATAGGTATGCTATGGTGTATCTTTAAGTTCGTCACAACTTTTTAGTGGGGCCCGGGCGCCGGCCACTAGTGGCAAACTGATACCCTACTAAGTGACTGTAGAAACGAATGAGACCGATTAATATGCAACCTCACCAACCACGATCTATCTATCAGGAACAGGACGAGAACAAGAGTAGGTTGCATGGTGAGGGTTCAAAACCCTGAACTTGGAGACAGCGGCTTGATTTGGAAAGTATGTAGTATGGGATGCATATATTTCCAAAGTCTCGCTTGCATTAGACTAAGTACATCTTGACCTGTGCATTAGATCACTAGGGCATATCATACACTGGGCACCTTGACCTGACTCCACTTTCCCTTCTTTTAGTCACTTTTTCTATTTGCTTTCAACCTTGATTGTCTAGTTTGGAGATCACTGCTTTTATCAGCCTTACGTCAGTAGAATTACTGACGTGCCCACTCTTTAGGTGCTAGAATGCCGACCCGCGGAGCCCAGGAAGCCCAAGCCAGATGGTGTGCCCAAGTGATAGTATCAAGTGTTCATTATTTACATCCTTGTTATTTTTTGTAAACTCTGATTTGTAATTTCTGAACATTGTATATTGTAACACTTGAACTTGTAATCATCATGGAATGAAATTTGTTAAAATTTTTCTGTATTTTTCCTGTATTGTGACTGTTTGAAGGAAAGATTCTGGTTTGTGTCACGAATCACCAGTATGGGGATTCGGGGCTTTACAGAGTTGGTATCAGAGCATCTTTCAGTCTATAGTTCAATATAACAGTAAAATAAACTTGGATGCCTCTAGGAGAGTCGGGTTTAGCCAGTAGTAGATTGTTATAATTCATACTGTTGTTCTTTTTCAACTTATGTTTTATAATTTTCTATATCTGGACTAATTCATGTATTGTTTTCTCCTAACAGATGGCAGACGAACCAAATGGATTGGTGAATGGGACCCAAGCTGGACCGGATCCAGCAGGTACTCCGGCTACTCCACCTCCACCTCCACAACCCACTGCTGTGGAGCAAGCCATCAGCAGACTGTTCAGGGACCTTGCCGCTTACCGATGGAGCCATGGGCACTTGGAGGACCACCTAGAGAATTGCAGGCCATGCCCTGATGGCCACTGACAGGTGGCTAGACTAAAGAGGTCGAAGAGGAGGCTCTCGAGGAAGATAATGCTGATAAGGCATCAGCACATGGAGAGGATGGCTCAGCTAGAGCTTAGGCTTGGAGAGCTGCAGGCCAAGGTTTCCCAGCAGCAGACACAATTGGAGCAGCTGACAGCGGCCGAGCACTCCGCTACAGGGGATCACCCTGTAAGAGACATGTGTGACCTAGCCCTGTGAAGGATCTTAGGATGTCTTGTTTTGATATTTTGATGTATAAATGATAATGTTTTTTTCCAGCACATGATGCCTGGGGTAATGTTTTATGGTGTAATGTTTTTACTACACCGATGGTGGTAGTGTTTTGGTTGTACAAAGGGAATGCTAAATGTAAACATTCTTATGTATAAAAGAAGAACTATATGGTATGAGTTTACACTATTATTGCAAGATAGTAATAATAATTAGCTTTCAGATGTCTGGAAGAACCCAAAACAGCCGAAGCGGGCAAACAGAAGGTGAAGGTAGCGGGGCCAACGACGTTGGCCTCAACATAGGAGCAGAATTAGCTCGACTGTATCAAATGCTAGGAGCGTTCGTGGAGGCAAATAGAAATCAGGCACCACCACCACCAGCACCGGGAGTCTATCAAGGACACACAGCTGTAGATCCAGTCAGAATGGTCGAATCTTTCAAGAGAATGAAGCCGCCAGTCTTCGAGGGACAGGCTGGCCCGACCTGCTGCAGATGACTGGGTACGCTAAGTAGAAACAGTGGTCGAAGTCCTGATGACATCGGAAGATAGTAAGTTCAGTTTGCTACAATTCTACTGGAGAAAGATGTCGGGGTGTGGTGGCAATCGATAAAGCGCGGCTGGGGAGAAGAACCAATAACATCGGAGGAATTCTTGGAGGAATTCAGGGAACACTACTTTCGCTTGGACGTGCAGGAGGAAAAGGCAATGGAATTCCACAATCTAAAGCAAGGGAACATGTTAGTCAGAGAATATGAAACCAAGTTCACATAGCTATCGCGATATGCACCAGAGATGGTTCAAGAGGAGACAAAGAAAGCCAAAAGATTTGAACAAGGACTGAGACTACGGTTGAGGCCCAGAATGGTACCTCTAGGCATACGCAGGTTTGACAAACTGGTGAGGCGAGCGGCTGCAACAAAGATGGACATGAACCAAGGTCAAGCACCACAAGGGAGGATCGAGACTTGGAACTGGGAGAAGAGGCCTACCCCAGCATCGAAGTTCAAGAAGCACGGCTAGGAACCAGAAATTTCAAAGGACATGGGACAAGATGGGAGGACGCAAGCCAGGAAGCTATTTCCTCTGTGGGGAACAGGGGCATTTCAGAGATCAATGCCCAAGGAATGAAAGGAGAACCATTCAGACGTGCTACCATTATGGGAAAGAAGGGCATATCAGACCGAATTTCTCCCAGTACCTGAAGAGCAACAGCAAGGTAGCATCAGGAACCACTAGTAAAGGAAAGCAACTTGTTCGCCAAGGTCAAGTATTTGCCTTGAAAGAAGAAGATGCAGAGAACAATGAGGGTGTGATCACTGGAAGTAAATATATCAATGGAATTTTGGGTACTGTTTTGTTCGATATTGGATCTACTCATTCTTTCGTGTCCAAATCATTCTCAAGAAAGTTAAGATACACCTAAGCAGCAATTCTAGAGTTAGCCTTAATGGTAGCTACTCCATCAGGAGCAACTCTCACTACAGATCAATGCTATGATAACTATGAACTTCATATTAACGAGGAATCTCTGAATATCGATTTGTTAGAGTTGGGTTTGCACCAGAATAGATGTGATTATTGGCATGGATTGGATGTCGAAGCATGAAGCAAATATCGACTGCAAGGAGAAGAAGGTAGTCATCACAGCGAAGGGAACGGAGCTCGTGTTCCACGGAGGGAAGAGGCCCGAAGGAAGTGACTATTGCAGCCACCAAGAAAATGAAGATACCTGAAGAAGTGAAGAAGATACCAGTGGTGAGGGATTTTCTACTCGTATTCCTGAAAGAATTACCGGGACTGCCCCCACACAGAGATGTAGAATTTAGCATTTTAATCCAACTAGGCAGTGCTCCAGTATCGAAGACGCCTTACAGGATGGCACCTGTAGAGCAGAATGAAGTCAAGAAACAAGTTGAAGAACTATTACAGAAGGGACTCATCAGACCAAGTGCGTCACCCTGGGGAGCACCGGTTTTGCTAGTTAAGAAAAAGGATGGGACTGCAAGAATGTGTATCGATTATCGGGAATTGAATAAAGTCACTGTTCGAAATATGTACTCGATCCCCAGAATCGATAATTTGTTTGATCAGCTTCAAGGGGCAGCCATATTTTCCAAAATCAAACTACGGTCGGTTATCATCAAGTTCAAGTTAAGGAAGAAGATGTACCTAAGACAGCCTTTTGGATACGGCATGGGCACTACGAGTTTTTAGTAATGCCATTCGGAATGACCAATGCTCCAGCAATCTTCATGGACATGATGTACCTGAATCTTACGGCCGTTTATCGACTCATTTGTCGTGGTCTTCATCGACGATATTTTGGTGTACTCAAGGACAGAAGAAGAACATGCGGAACATTTGATCACGGTATTGAGCAAGCTACATGAGCATCAATTATATGCCAAATTGTCCAAGTGTGAGTACTGGTAGCCGGAAGTTGCATTTCTTGGCCATACCCTTTCTAAGGAAGGAGTGGCCACAGACCTGCAGAAGATTGAAGCAGTCAAGGAGTGGCCACAGCCAAAGATAGTAAATGAGATAAGAAGCTTTCTGGGTATGACTGGATACTATCGGAAGTTTATTCAAAATTATGTCAGAATAGCAGTGCCGCTCACAGCATTAACCAGGAAAAACTAGAGCTTCGACTGGACAAAAGGTGTGAAGAGAGTTTCCAAGAGTTAAAGAAATTACCCTACTCATGACTTGGAACTAGCAGCCATAATCTTTGCTTTGAAGTTCTGGCGGCATTACATCTACAGAGTGAAGGTAGAGATGTATACAGACCGCAAGAGTTTGAAGTATATATACCAGCAAGGGGATATGAATCTAAGGCAGAGGCGATGGTTGGAAGTCTTGGAAGACATCAGGCCAGAATTCCTGTATCATCCGGGAAAGGCCAATGTCGTAGCTGATGCACTCAGCCGGAAAAGGAGTATTGCCACACTTACTGTAATAAGAATGGAGCTAGAAGATGAGATCAGGCAAGCAGGCATCGAGATAATTACTCAGGACTTGAGTGCAGTTTTGGCACAGTTAGTTTTACAACCGAGTTTGAACGAGCAAGTGAAGAAAGCTCAGACAGGAGACACGGAGATCGAAGCACTGAAGAAGCAAGTGAATGAGGGAGAACTTTCAGTGTTCAGTATAAGTAAAGGATCGCTCTTGTATGGCAACAGGTTGTGTGTACCAAGGGATAAAGAATTGATAGAAGATATCATGGAGGAGGCTCATCCACACTACTTGTAGTGCACCCTGGAAGCACCAAGATGTATCAAGACGTGAAGCAGTACTATTGGTGGTCTGGGATGAAGCGGGACATAGTAGAATTTGTGTCCAGATGCCTAACATGCCAACAGATCAAAGCCAAAAACCAGAAGCCAGGTGGATTATTACAGCCTTTGCCCATTCTAGAGTGGAAATGGGAGAACATTAGTATGGACTTCATCACCGGTTTTCCCAAAAGCTCTAAGGCAAACGACTCAGTTTGGGTCACTGCAGATCGGTTAACAAAGTATACACATTTCCTGCCAGTAAAGATGACCTGGTCACTTGAGAAGTTAGCAAAAGTTTACATTGAGAACGTAGTGAAGCTACATGGAGTACCAGTATCGATAGTTTCTGATAGGGATGCGAGATTTACATCTCGGTTCTGGCAGAGTCTGCAATCAGAATTAGGGACCATGATAGATTTTAGCACAGCTTTCCACCCTGCAGACTGATAGACAGACCGAAAGAGTCACCGGACTCTTGAAGGTATGCTAAGAGCCTGCATTATGGATTACGGAGGAAGCTGGGATAAGTATCTACCCTTAGTAGAATTCGCTTATAATAACAGCCATCAGGCAAGCATTGGTTTGGCTCTATATGAAGCTTTATATGGAAGGAGGTGTAGGACACCCGTGTGCTGGTACAAAGTAGAAGAACGACATATGTTTGGACTAGAGATCGTACAACAAACCACTAAAAATATCGAGCTTATTCAGAAAAGTTTGCAGACAGCACAGAGCAGGAAGAAAAGCTACGCTAACAGTCGCCGACGAGAATTAGAATTCGAGGAAGGTGACTTTGTATTTCTCAAAGTCTTACCAGCAAAGGGTGTGCTCAGATTCGACAAAAGCGGGAAATTGGCACCAAGATACATCGGGCCATACAAGATTCTGAAGAAAACCGGGAAGATGGCCTACAAATTGGAGCTATCGGCAGAGTTATCCCGAGTACATGACGTATTTCATGTCTCAATGTTGAGGAAGTACATACCAGATCCGAGCCATCAACTATCAGGGATTCCTGAAGACTTGCAAGTGAACCTCTCATACAAAGAATAGCCGGTAAAAATCCTCGACCGTCAGGAAAAGATACTAAGGAACAAGGCCATTTCGATGGTGAAAGTTCTCTGGAAAAATTAGTTCGTGGAGGAAGCCACTTGGGAACAAGAGAGTCGCATGAAAGCTTCATTTCCTGAATTATTTGAAGTATAATGCTTTTTATCTTTTTCCCCCGACTAAGTATAGTTCTGAGGACAGAACTACTATAAGGAGGGAGTGATGTAATATCCCAGAATAAGATAAAATATTTTATTATGTATATTAATTATTTTTACCAAGTTAAGACTTGAGTGGATTGGTGCATGATTATTGAATTGGATAACCATGCACATTTTTGCACTAGGTGTAACGCCCCAAAAATTTTTTTTGAAAACTAAACCTCGAAATTCAATTCTATCAATTTCTATATCTCTTTAAAGATAAACTAAAATAGTTATATATCAATAAAAATTTGGGCAGAGTCTCCCTTGTAATTTCTGCCCCGAAACACAATTGGCTTACGGAATTCTGCTCAAAATTCCGTAGCTCACAAACCACACAATAATTTCACGGGCTCCCCAGGCCAAAATAAGCAAATACACACAGGCAATATAATATAATGCTCTGGGGGCCAAACTCATAACAGATTATCAACTATCAATTAAAAACTAAAATTTTCTTTGAAAAACGAGGTAAAATTTTAGAAAAATCCTTGTAAAACCTACCACAGAGCCCGGTACTCCACCACGAGATGGGTACGGGTCACAAACATACCATACTACCTCACACTATACTCATCATCGTCATATACATGCTTATACATCAATAATACAATTTAAACCATAGATTCTACTATTCACATCACTAACTTATACATAAAATTTAATGTAAAAGACTTCACTCAACGAAATCTGTGCCTCACCTCTGCACTGCTGAGGACCTGTAACAGTAGGGGATCTAGGGTAGTCCTCGGACTCCCCTAACCCCCCAAACACTAAGGGGTTAGCCATTTCTGGTGTGAGTATAATTATTAATCTAATAAAAATTTAAAATAGTATAAAGAAAATAATTCAAACTTACGAATACCAAATTAAGATAATGCAACCTGAATCCTGAACACAACAACATCATCAATACGACGATATCTCAAATACCTTGCCAATCCTGCATTCAACTATTTAGTTATCCACCACTTCCCACATTTCATAATGTACTTCACATCAACCTCGTATATATATAAATTCTTATTTTCATCCGCATAGTACGAATACACAAACAATCCACTACTTTTCAATTTAAACTCTCTAACCCCAAATATTCATTCTTCCCCAAGTATCGTCATAATAGCATTATAACCATTTGTATGTTATTACTCCTTTCATTAATAACCATTTGTATGAATACAACTTATAATACACATACTCTCTTATTAACCAGTTTCATAACCAATCCCCTAATACGGGTATTTATTTTGTTATGCCCTATCCAGTATCATTTCTTACAATTGCTTATATTCTCTTAATACCACATTCATTCTAGTCTTATAACACCAATATAACATCTAATTGCTTATTGCAATGCTCTTACATCTCATCACATCATTAACACATTATTAATCGAATGCTTATACTTATTACATCAAAAACATGCTTTATGGTTCATTTCCATCTCATTATACCACTTTAGAAATTCTCATTCTTATAAGTAATATATCTTATTATCATTTTCACTTAATCCCCCAAACACAATCTGGGGTCACAACATACCACATCCCATAGCCGATAGCTTGGGTAATAATCACTGTACCTCAAACACACAGTTTGGGTAATATCACATCACATCTCAAGCCGATAGCTTGATTATTAATTCACTTCAATCACTTATCATCTTTACTCAATTTAATTCTTCATTTCCATTAATCATTACCACTATCATACCAACTTACCCTGCGAATTATGCCAAGGCAGGTAGTTCCCACCATTTCTACAGAAATAGCGGGCAGGTAGTTCCTTGACACAACTCCAAGGTACAACTCATACAACACTGTTTTTCACCTTAATAATCACGCACATAATACAATTACTTCGTATTATTCATAAGAACACATGTCTCTTCTATTATTATCATTTTAAATTAATCACATGCTGCATTTATCATTTCTTTCCATACCCTAACTCATAACACGTTCACTTTCACATTTACTTCATTCACAACTATTTTCTTTCTCATCCACAATTCACATTCCACTATTCACTTTCTTTCCCACACACAATTCACATTTCACTATTCCCTTTCTTTACTACCCCATTTATTATTAACACTTATTTATTCTTTATTCTCAACTCATAATACACTTACTTCACTATTTCATTTCAGCTTATACCAAACACTTCTCTTTCTCATTCACATTTCATATCATATTCATTTTACCCCAGGTCTATCCTAGAGTATCAATTCTCTCTCAGGTCTACCCTGAGGTATCATATCTCTCTCCGGTCTATCCGGAGGTATCTGCACTCCCAGGTCTATCCTGGGGTATCAACTCTCTCTGAGGTCCCACCTGAGGTATCATATCTCTCTCCGGTCTATCCGGAGGTATCTGCACTCCCAGGTCTATCCTGGGGTATCAACTCTCTCTCAGGTCCCACCTGGGGTATCATATCTCTCTCCGGTCTATCCGGAGGTATCTGCACTCCCAGGTCTATCCTGGGGTATCAACTCTCTCTCAGGTCTACCCTGAGGTATCATATCTCTCTCCGGTCTATTCGGAGGTATCTGCACTCCCAGGTCTATCCTGGGGTATCAACTCTCTCTCAGGTCTACCCTGAGGTATCATATCTCTCTCCGGTCTATCCGGAGGTATCTGCACTCCCAGGTCTATCCTGGGGTATCATATCTCTCTCCGATCTATCCGGAGGTATCTGCACTCCTAGGTCCATCCTGGGGTATCATATCTCTCTCCGGTCTATCCGGAGGTATCTACACTCCCAGGTCCATCCTGGGGTATCATATCTCTCTCCGGTCTATCCGGAGGTATCTGCACTCCCAGGTCCATCCTGGGGTATCAACTCAAGTCAACCGAACTTATTGCCATTAACATTTTCTTTTCATATTATCACCACCCTTTCAATGCATCACACAAAAGAAAATATCACTGTAATTAATATATAAAATCATCACATCATAATGTTACACATCACAACTGTACTGCCTTATTTATTTTATCATTACCCCACACATCATGCGTATATCATACTATTTATTATCACAATATCACAGGTTTGCATACGCCCAGTAGATCAACACATCACAACATCATATATATATAAATACACCCATTACATTACCATCACACTGGATATTCAAAATCACAACAATTCACCATATACCGACATCTTATATAAATATAACTCATCCCCGTATATATATATCTAATCTATCGTCTGTAAATTTATATCAATACACGAGACGAGTATTTCATCGTCATATCGCATACCAACACCGAACACTAATTTTCCTTTACACATACACCTTATTCCGGGATTCATATCAATCATTCAGATCATACTAAAATTTGCTTAAAATCACAAATGCATAAATACATTCATACTCACATAGCATCCCGTGAAGACTCGAAGCGCCAGCATTCCGTTCCACATCCAAATCTGCTAACATATCCTATTATCAAATTTCAACATAATTAAGGCTCAAATTATCCAAATTAATCACAGAAAATAATAACACTACTTCTAATATCACTCAGGCATTTTATCGAACGTCTGGGATGCACACGTGCATTGCACGTAATATTTAAATTCCTACGGAATGTTTTTCCCCAAACAATTACCAAAATCACCCCCAACTTATTATACTAGTTCTGCTAAAATTCTACTACTACAAAGGAGATAATATATATATATATATATATATATATATATATATATATATATATATATATATATATATATATAATGCTCATTTCCAAACTCAAAACCCTAATTTTTAGCAACTTGCAAAATCCCCAATAATTTGCTAATCTCTTGCCTCTACAATGCCCAACACCTCCTAATCTCCCTACCATAACCATTCTACTCAAAATAAATTAACCACACTAAATTTTTTACAAATAACTAAAATAAGGTATACCTTTCCAGAGTTATTTCTCCAAATCGATGCTACCACGGTGTAGAGGACCTTTCCATTAGTCATCCCTCCAGATTAGTTGATAAACCATGGAGACGAGGTGGAATCGGGCGGGGGAAGACCGGCCGAATATGGGTCGGCGGGTTCGGGAGGGAAAGAACAGAAAGAAGAAAGGATGGAGAAGGGGAAGAAAAGGGGTGGGGGGTTTATTAAAATAAAATAATAATAATAATAATAATATATTTATAATTGGATATTTACAAATAGGCCCCCAGACCTCCAAAATATTTCAAACAAACCCTAACTCTATTCTTTAATAGCACCAACAATACAAAATACATTACAATTATCTCGTAGTAATCCTTCAAAATTATAAAATAAAATAAACAATATTTATTCACATAAAATCTCAACTCATGGCTTCAATATATCAATAATACCAATATACCACAAATATCCACACCGATATCAATATTTAAATAAAATATATCAAAAATAATTTTTCACCACTCCAAATATATAAAAACAAGTATTTTCGGTATTTTACAAATTCGAGGTGTTACACTAGGGTTAGGGTTAGGGTATGGTAACCTAGGGTTAAGATAACCTTCATCATGATAGAAACCCTAGCACAAATCTTGATGAGATCCAAATGTGGACTTTGTGCCATGTGAAGTCTTCATGAAGACTCCAAGATGAGTCTTGAAGCTTCTAGGGATTGATGTGTTGTCTTTATCTCATCCCTCCACCTCTACTCAAATAACCCTAGCTCATCCTATCTCTCCATTTCACCATGGCCAGCCCTAGCTCCAAGAAGGAAAAACCTAGCTCCCTTCACTCTATTAAAACTCACTCCACTCACTCTCTCATCCTCTTTTCATCTTGTTCTAGTTCTTGTTCTTCAAAAAAAAAGGAGGAGCAAAGCAAACAAAAGACGAGATCTTTTAGTAGTAGTAGAAGAGTAGAAGTGAAGTGTAGGGTGCATCTAGAGGAGCAAAAGAAGAAGGAGAAGCAAGGAAAAGCTTACAAGGAGTCTCTTACAACACAAAAGTGGGTAAACTCTAAACTCAAAAGATTAGTCTTTTCTTTTGTATGTAGTTTAGCTTGTAGTAGGAGTTAAGAAAAGTTGGGTTGCCATGTGTAAATATTAACTTGTTAAGAAAAAAAATAAGTTGTATGGTAGAATAACTTCATTTCAAAATTCTTGTTGAAGAAACATGCATGCAATGTGTAGTTTAGGAATTTCTAACTCATAAACGGTTTGGAATTTTGAACTCAAATTTTTGGGGCTTGTTTTTTTATGTATCTAGAGCTCACATGAATTTTTCATAATATTAGGAAGCCATCTAATAGCCCAAACACTAGTTCCAATTTTGGAAAGCAACCAACTGCAGAAGCTGCTGTTTTGAGAAATTCTGTCGTGCCTTCCAAAAATCGTAACTAATTATTGGTTCGGTATTTTTAGCTGAAATTTCTCATGGATACTATTGTATGTGTCTAAAACCATAATCCCAAAATTTGCATTTTTCTGAAGTTGTTTGATGCCTCAAAAAAATTGCTAAGTTCCAACTGGTGTGAGAAGACAGAACTGAAGATTTCTGTTTGGGGACTGAAGTTCATATATGCATAACTACTTGTGTATACATAAGACTGCAATGAAATTTTTGCAGTAGCTTTTCGTGTGTATCTATAACATGATTCTAAAATTTTGAAATTTTTAGATAGAACTGGATAAGGTTTCAAAAAAAAATTATAAGTAGGAGTAAAAACCTTGTCTGAAAAGAAGCAGAATTTTTGTGCTGTATTTAAAGAGTCATAACTCTGTGCATAATAGGAGTTTAGATGCAATTTTTGGACACAATGTAGTGGTGTATGTCTAGTTATAGGTTCTTAAATTTCATAAGCTTTGGACAAGGGGTTGATTTTATATGGAATTTATACTAGACGGTGTTCAATACTTTGTGCTGATTACATAGTCTGTACGTTTGTGATTTTCTGGAAAAAATGTGTTTGGAATTTGCCAAAGTGATGGACTAAGGACTTGTAGTAGAGACTCTAGGCTTTTCAAAAAACCCAGGAACTTGTAATTTCAAGTTGTGTAGTAATTGATATAATTTTTCGAAGGTGCTGGACAGATCCAGACACCCTTAGAAGTTGTCACTTTGCATGTGTGTGACTTGTTCTCAACTCTCAAGTGTTGAATTGAGAGTTAGGGGTATTCCTATACCCCCAATACTTGGTAATTTTTGTGTCTTAAGTTGATTAATACATGGGTGGAGACTTGAACGATATTTGAGTTGTCGACCTTGTCTAAGTTAGTTGCCTACACTTATCAACCATTAGGCCAACTTGGGGACTTCCGCCTTAACGATAGAAAGTGACTAACTCGGGCACCGACGAAATCATGGGAGATGATCACAGGCCGAGTTGAGGAGGAGACTCAATGGGGGAAGTGGCGAGCAAGTGATCGTGTCGCCGGAGCCGCAGGTTGATAGACGGGAACGAGGGTTTCTAGTAGGGAAACCGCTTGAGGCTAGGCATAACTTAGACTAGGAATCATTCGGTGACCATACCCTTGTAACATGTCCAGATAGACTTAATGTTAGTTAGTTTTGCCATCACCTATAACTGCATTAGTTTCTAGCGACTAGTAGTCGGGTGTTGTACTCTCCTGTCATTAGGGATACGTGTGCGGTGCGTATCTTGCACTGTTGATTCCTGAAGTACCGTGGTAAGAACGGGATGGGATTTCCTAGCAGATAGGGGGAATTAGACCTTCGAGGTCGTCAAGTTCTATGCTAGTGGACACGAACGGGCCATATTGGCTGCGGTCCAGTGAATCTTCGGCACCATAGGTATGCTATGGTGTATCTTTAAGTTCGTCACAACCTTTTAGTGGGGCCCGGGCACCGGCCACTAGTGGCAAACTGAGACACCACTAAGTGACTGCAGAAACGAATGAGACTGATTAATCTGCAACCTCACCAACCACGATCTATTTATCAGGAATATGACGAGAACAAGAGTAAGTTGCATGGCGAGGGTTCAAAATCCTGAACTTGGAGACAACAGCTTGATTTGGATAGTATGTAGTATGGGATGTATATATTTCCAAAGTCTCACTTGCATTAGACTAAGTACATCTTGACCTGTGCATTAGATCACTAGGGCATATCATACACTGGGCACATTGACCCGACTCCACTTTCCCTTCTTTTAGTCACTTTTTCTATTTGCTTTCAACCTTGATTGTCTAGTTTGGAGATCACTGCTTTTATCATCCTTACGTCAGCAGAATTACTGACGTGCCCACTCTTTAGGTGCTAGAATGCCGACCCGCAGAGCCCAGGAAGCCCAAGCCAAATGGTGTGCCCAAGTGATAGTATCAAGTGTTCATTATTTACATCCTTGTTATTTTTTGTAAACTCTAATTTGTAATTTCTGAACATTGTATATTGTAACACTTGAACTTGTAATCATCATGGAATAAAATTTGTTAAAATTTTTCTGTATTTTTCCTGTAATGTGACTGTTTGAAGGAAAGATTCTGGTTTGTGTCACGAATCACCAGTATGGAAATTCGGGGCGCTACAGTAGACCAAAATCCCGAAATTATTCAATATTCTCTCTCAAGCAGTACCAAAAAAATTCTCAACTAATTATTTGTTATATTTCATGCACAAATTACTAATTGAAAATTCATTAAGAACTATGGATTTTTTAACGGTCACATTAACAGTGGTTCGCTCTTGTAACGGTATTTAATTTTATAAATTTGAAATCACAAATTACCAGTTCGGTCTCTCCATGATTTAATAAATAATACAAAAGTTGGCCAAATAATTGTAAACATTATGAACAAAAATCAAACACACAACCATGGAAAAATAAAAAAATAATATGAAATTAAAATTGTGTTCTCAAAATTGGGCTACATCGAAGCCCTAGAAAAGTAAAATTAATTCATAATAAACTTGCAACGAACAAATACTATTTTTGATTGCATAATAAAATTAAAAGAAAAGGAGAAGATACAAAAAGAACTGTTTTGTAAAAAAAAAATTGCAAACCGAAGCCTCAAAAAGCACGCCGCCAAGTCAGACAGCAACGCTCAGTCTTTCTCCTTCTCTCTCTCCTCGCCTCATATTGCGCATCGCCCAACACAATGCCACGTCAGCTCTCTTCTTCCTCTCTGCTCCTTTTCCTCCTTTTCTGCCTCGACTTGCGTGCTGCCTCCCACGTCAGAGCCTATCTCTTCTTCTCGGTATTCACGCACGCAGACCAAAACTGCTCATGTTCTCTCACCGCTGCTTCTCGTTTAATTTTTTTTAAAATTTTTTATTTGTTAGAGATCAGCCGTCGCTCTCTCTCTTCGTTAAGCGTGTCTTCCAATTGCTTGAGGATGCTGCATTTATAGGAATCTGAACGTGGGTATGAGGGTTTATTTTTGCAGAAAACCCCACATCTTCATTTATTTGTTTTCCTATTTTGATTTTCTCTTTATTTCTTGCTTCTTTTTCTTCTCTTTCTCTTTTTGAAGCACGTGTTGCACACGCACACAAAAAGTAAAATCAGAATTTAGGATTTCTAAAAGTAAAATTAATTAGTTTAAATTAATTAAACTAACTAATAATCACATTAGCTCATTTAAACCCTTTTAAATTTTTTTATTTCATTTTCACCTCTATTAACAATTAAAATTTCTATTTTGCTTTTCACATGGCCAAATTATAACAAATCAATAAAAATTAATCAATCATTCTCATTGTTTTCTTTATTAATTTTTACCGACAATATTCACCTTTTGCATCAAAAAAATCTTATTCCTTCAAAAATACTTAATTAACTGAAATCTGTGAAAATAAGATAATTTATTAACAAGGTAGACGAATACAAGCAATTTTTATGGGTAAATGAGTACAAATATTTATATAAAAATTATACACATCACCGGTCCTAGGATTTATCTTTTGTTGTGTTAGCGTGTCTTGTGATTATTTTGGTTGGCATTTATCTAAGTATCACTTAAGTGTACTCGTTCCCGCACCCAATTTAAACTTGTATGGCATTTTACACTTATTACAAATCTTAAATCCTACACATTTATTTGCTTGAGAAGGAGCAAAAGTGTAATATTTGTGTACTTCATATATGGGTTCTCTTGATTTACGTGATTGAGAAGGGGCTTGTTCCGTGTCTTGTGAATCTATGTCTTCTACTATTACATCATCTATGTGTGTGGGGGGGAATATCATTAAAATCTGGAATACTATCAAAATTTCTAAATGTAACTTCGCTATATAATTGTGGAATGAAAGGAGTGCGACGAGATGTGGTGAACTCTTGGAAAAGGTTGATACTGTGTGATCAGTTTGATGACATCTAATTATGAACTAGTATATGTACATTTAAAAATAGAATATAAAAATAAGAAGAAAGAGTTCAAAAAAATACAAACAATAAATTAATAACTAGTGTATATTATTAAAAAATATCTACAAAACAAGTATAGAGAGTTCAAAATAACACAAAGAACTAATTATGAACTAGTATATGTTAATAAAAAAAATCTTAAATAAAAAAAGAAATTCAATAAAAACAAAAATAATTTATTTATGAGCCAATACATTTTAAAAGAAAAAATCTAAAAAGAAGAAGAGGGAGTTCAACAAAACACAAACAATAAATTATGAACTATTAAATTATTAACTACTAAAATCTAAAAAGAGCAAGAGAAGATAACAGTGCTACTATAAAAATTAAACAAATACAATGTTACTGAATGAGTGTAGATTGAAGAATGAGAGTAGAGAGAGTTAAGAGCTTGTTTTTGCAAGATTGAAAGCACTTGAGTCTTGAGAGAGTTGAGAAAGTTGAGAGATTGAGAGCACTTGATGTTGATCACTTTATTCCACAAATTTCAAGAGAATAGGGCTTGTATTATAGTGTAAATTAGGGTTGGCAAACGGGTCTAACGGGCCGGGTCGAGTCGAACCCGTCCAGGTTGGAACCCAACTTGGGCGGGTTCGGATCGGGTCCTAGAGGTAACCGGGTCGGGCCGGGTCGTTAGCGCAAATATACGACCCGCCCAACCTGTGAACCCTTTCGGGTCCAACCCGAGTCGGGTTGGGTCGAGTCGCGGGTTGGGCCCGTCTAAAGTTTTTTTTTTACTTAAACGAAAAATGTAATTTTAATAATAATTAAAAAAAGTAATAATAATAATAAGAATCAAAGAGTGAAATTTCCAAAAAAAATTATATATTATTAATATGATTTCAACTTATACAAGTTTCACAGTTTGTAATAAGAAATAAAGATTTTCTACATTTTATACAATAACAAATTTCTTAGATACAATTTCAATTTTATTCAATTATCCTAATTTTTAATAACAAACAAAGATTTTATACAATTTTTTATACATTTACAATTGTCTTCAATTTGTTGGTCTTCAATTTGTTGTTGTTGTTGTTGGTCTTCAATTCTTCATTTTGGTTGCTATTGTTATTATTGTTGTTGTTGTTGTTGTTGTTCCGGCGAGTTGCTCCCACTTGTAGGCGTGTCGAATGCTTTTTCTTGAGTCTTATCTTCGGCCTTCAGCCAGTCTTCCGTGTAGACAAGCATCTCCAACGATTGGGGCTTCAAGCGATTCCTGTAATTGGTTAGAATCCTGTCACTTGTAGAAAATGCACTTTCTGAAGCAACTGTAGAGATAGGAGGAGTTAGTAGATCTTTAGCTATATATTTAAGAATACTATAAATGTGTTCATGGTTTTTCCACCATTATAAAATATCTAGTGAAGAAGTAAAAGATTCATAATCTTGTTGATTATACCAATATAATTCATTTGGTTGATTAGTCCTAGGTTTTTTTGATTGTATTTGTGCAAGTAAATTAAATGTGGCATCATCTAAGTTACTCTTTCTCTTACCTTTAGAAGTAGCAGAAGAAGAACTAACTAAAGAAGTTGTACTACTAGATGCAAAACTTCTATCATAATAATCATACAAATTATTTAATGTCGATTCAAATTTAACTAAAAATGTTCCGCAATCAATTTCAAATTCATCTGGCCCAAGTAAAGTAAAATACATTCCAATCAAACTTTTCGTACCTTCTAATTTGATACGAGGATCCATCACAGTAGTAAGACAATACAACATAGGGGGAGGATTAAAATACTTCAAAAATTTGGTGTATGCAGGTTTCACAATATGACCAATAAAAGAATCATCGATCATTTGTTTGAAAGTTTGCATCAGAGTAACTAATAAAATAAAAATGCTACTAGAAGTAGATTCATAAGATTTTGAAAATTTGAAAGTTGCGGTTTTAAAAGGTTCTAAAAATTTTAACAAAGATTCGCAATAAAACCAATGTTAGGGAGTCATTTCAAAATTTGGCATATTTTATGCAATACAAAAATCATTTATACATGATTTATATTCAGTAACAACTTGTAGCAAATCAAAAGTAGAGTCCCATCGTTGTTTAACATCCTTTGGAAATAATCTAAAATGTACATTTTTAAGCCTACACCAAGTTTTCCATTCTTGGAATATGGTGCCACATAATGAAACAAAATGTACACAATTCCAAATGTTAACTATATATGGTTCGGCTATTTTTAATGCATCTTCAACACATAAATTTAAAATATGACATGCACATCTAACATGAAAATATTGTCAGATGGAAGTTTAATGCGGTTTTTAATATACTAATTGATGCATTGTTGTTAGATGCATTATCAAAACTTAAACACATTATTTTATCACGAATATGAAAAACATCACAAATTTCTAAAATACGATTTGCAATTTTATTTCCACTATTGGGATAGGACAACGCCGCAAGTGATATGATTCTTTTTTGAAGAATCCAATCACTGTCGATCTAATGACAGGTTATTCTCATTATTGAAATATTGTTGCAACCCGTCCAACAATCGGAAGTTAAAGAAACTCTACAAGTTAAACTCCATAAAATGACAATCAAAGCTTCTCTCATTTCATTGTACATTTTAAAACAATCAGATTTGCAAGTATTCCTAGGGATTCTTTTAAAATGGGGGTTTAAGGCGGTTTGATTAAAATTTTCTAAGTCCCTACTCTCGGGATAGAAAAATAGTAACTCTTCCTTGATTACTAGTCGGGTCATTTCCCGACGAACAAGTTTGGGATTATAAGAATGGCTATCAACTACACCGGTCCTAGGGTAGATTTTTTGTTGGCCGGGTAGGTCTACAAGAAGTTCTTTGTGCACATTTTGGATATTTCGACTAATTGTACCCGTCCCCTCACCCCTCTTCCATTTGTATGCCTTCGAACATGTTTTACAAACTTTTATGCCTACACTCGGATTTTCTTCGTCCGGAATATAATCATAAAATTTGTGCCAATCACTAGTTTCTCCTCTACTTTTCCTACTACTACCAATTTGTGTTGTTTCGGTTGCTTGTGTTTGTGATTCTTCTTCTATGTCTATGTCTCCTACAAACTCATTGTGTGTACCAATGTGTTGGGTCATAGGGTACTCTTCGTAGGGCTCATTTTGTGAGACAATTGGAGGCCTACGAGAAGTACCGGTAGAATCTTGTCCACTTTGGCTACGGCCGCTACCTCGTGATCTAGACATGTTGATATAGTAGTGTATGTGAAAAAATTAAATACAATGTAGGCGAGATAAGTTACCAAAAAAATCTAGAAAACAATAAGAGGGTTGTGAGAGAGAAGATCAAAAAACCAACAAACAAATATGATAAAAAAAATTATAACTACAAAAAAATATCAAGACAATAAGAGGGTTGTGAAATTTTGATACCTTACTTCATGGATAATCGTATATAAAATGAGAGTGAAAATAAATATAGAACTAGAAGTAGAAGTCCGGAATTGAATACTTGAAGAGAGCTTCTTTGTTTGATCACTTGGAGGAGTTGAAGAATTGAAGACGTAGTTGAATGTTGAATTCGATACGATCGGTATTTGTCGTTTGATCCTCTATATGTTGCTACCTTCTTTGTTCAATTGTTCAAAAAAATTGAAATGAATTGAATAATAATAGTAGAGAGAGTAAGAGAGTAAGGTGTGAAAATTTAGTTTGGATTTTAGGGGTATTTATAGGGAAAAAATATAAAAACAAAAAACAAAAAAAACCAAAAAAAAACAAAAAACAACGGCTAAAAGAGCTGTTAAGTGCTCTCAGTAAGAGGGTTAGGCCCGTTGGACCCGCGGGTCGAACGGTTCTCAACCCGCGGGTCGAACCGCGGGTTCGTGTGCGGGTCCGCCACTGTAGACCGGGTTATCGGGCCGGGTTCAACGGGTTTAATTTGCTTTTTTGAGGACCCGGGTCGACCCATTTACATTAGCGGGTTAGACCCGAACCCGAACCAGTTACTCACAGGCCAGGTTATGCGGGCGGTCGCGGGCGGGTCGCAGGTCAACCCGACCCGTTTGCCATCCTTAGTGTAAATGATAGAATTTGTAAATAGAAATAATGAAATGGGATTGTATATATAGATTATGTTTATTTTCAGATTTCCCATAATACCCCCAAAAACTAGCTAGTAAATATCCGTTGGGGGTAATATTGTAATTCTATACATCAATTATTTTAAAAAAAACTTTAAAAAAATTCAAAAAAAATCGGGCTCAACAGTCGGTCGCGACGAACTGACCCAGACTGGTTCAACCTGAGCCAGGCCGAATCCAGGCCAGTTTGCCGTAGGTTTTCGATGCCAATCTCGCAGCCCAGTCAAGCCCTGGTCTCGAGGTTCTTCGAGTCCGGTTTAGACCGGGTTGGGGACGGGCCAGGTCGGGCCGGGCCGGTCCCGAGCTAAACCAGCCCTAATGCTACCCCTACTTATTGCTGATTTATTCAGTAGGATGCTTCTTAAGGCCAGTAACTTATATTATTTAAGGTTTGGGTGATTTTAAGGGTTTTAAGGGTATGTTGAATCTTCAGTATGCTGATGATACCATTTTTTTTGCTAAAGCGCACGATTCCTTCCTACGTAACCTGAAGCTTCTTCTCTACCTTTTTGAAGGGGTCTCTGGTTTATTTATTAACTTTCATAAAACTCCTGTCATTTGGCTTGGAGGTTCCTCCAATAGGCTAATGGATATTGCTAATTTCTTTAACTGCTTGTCAGCCTCGTTCTCTTTCAACTATCTCAGATGGGGCAAACTCCGTAAGGACGATTGGACTCCCATGACTGACAAGATTGAGTCTAAACTCAATGCTTGGTCGGGTCACCAAATGTCTCGTGAAGGTAGACTCATTCTAATTAATTTAATTCTTTCCTCCATCCCTCCTTATATGATGTCCTATTTTTACATTCATTCTTGGGTGATCCACCGTATTGATAAATAAGATCAGACGCAATTTCTTCTGATCTGACTCTGCCATTTCCTCTGTGGGTAAACACCTTTATAACTGGAACAGAATGTGTAAATCCAAGCAAGAAGGAGGTCTTGGTATTCTTAACCTGAGAAATCAAAATCTTACTCTTCTTGGTAGTTGTTATGGAATGTGCTAGAACGTGATGATCTTGCTTAGATATGTCTAGTTAAAAACAAATATCCCAAAAGAAAGAAAGTTTGGGATTTACATTCTAAACTGGCTATTCACGCTTCTCCCTTCTGGAAAGGAGTGGAAAGCTGTGGAACATTTCCAGTGTGGTCTTCAGAAAATTTGCGGTGATGGTTCCACGGTCAAATTTTGGTTAGATTGCTGGATTGGCAACGATAAAATTTCTATTCTATTTCCTTCTCTCTTCCACTTAGCTTCTAATCAACACACCACGGTTGCTTCGTATCTTTTGATCAACCATAATCAGCGTGACTGGATTATCCTGTTCAGAAGGTCTCTTTCTCGTCAACAACACTCTGATTATATTCTCCTCCTTGTCTTACTTGGAGGGTATCAATGACAAGCAAGAGATGACTTTATATGGCATTGGTCCAATACTTGCACTAATACGGTTAAATATTTTTACACTTTTCTCAATAACGGTGATGCTATTTCTATGTTCTATAAGCACATGTGGCAAAATATTGCTCCTCTTAAAGTTAGGATCCTAATGTGGTTGGCTATTCACAACCTTCTCACAATTGAAATTCTCAAAAGAAAGAGTCTAGCTTTGGGCTAGAAATGTGTATTGTATAATTTCCATCCCGAGACGAACAATCACCTTTTTTATTCATTGTTCTTATATTCGACCGATTTGGTTCATTCAATTGCGAGCCAGACAAATCAAAATGGGGGTCCCAATTTTTTTCCGGCATCGACATGATTGTTACCAAAAGTTCCTTATATTATTTTTGTTTTGAAAAATTAAAGTAAATGGATAAAAGTAAAATTATAATCAAAGTAAATATTCAAATTCATGTTCTTAGTATCATGTATTTTTGGCACTTGTACAGTTATACTCTAAATTTGATAAGAGTAATGTTAATCAATAATCATACTGCACTATTTACACTGTTATAATACTATAGGCTAGCTAAGAGATATGACCCAAATGAATAGATATACGTGTAACTTGGGAAAACACTAACTTCGTATTCAAAAAAATTTCTAAGGATCATACAGATCAAATAATAAGCATCACTGTTAATTTTTAGCCCAAAGTCCATAACACTATTTGAGCCTTTAAGAGGTGGATTGGTGTCCCAATTGTATATATAAGGGGGGTTTACAAAATTTTTGGGGTCCCAATTGTCTCCCCTAGTCCCTTACTCCCTCCACCCCTGGGTTCATTTGCAAGAAAGTGTGGAATATCCTTGGGACTCCAGGCTCCATGTCTTTAAGATGAAGCACTTTGGAAAAAAAAAAAAAAAGGATGCCCGCTCTATTGATCATATTATTGAAGATTTTATGCATTTTGTTCATTTCTTGCATAATCTTCTTTCTACTGAAAACAGAGTCTAAATATTCAACGTTTTGATGATGTTGTAGCGTCATTGGTGCACACGGGTTTGAACCTCATTCCTTAGGTTTTCTTTCTTGCTTTGTCGTTGATTACATTCTTTTTCTCTGAGCAGAGATGATTTCTCTTTCTGTTAACTAGTACGTTGTTTTCTGTTGACTGGTAGGTTTTTTTTTTTTTTTTTTTGTCTTTGACGACATTCAGAACAGAAGAGTGTTCAGCTAACTTTTTGACGACATTCTTTTTAAAATGCCTTCAGAATTCAGAATACTCAGTAACTCAAAAAGTTAAGCTGAACTCAAATGTCTTGATTTTGTTCTGAATGCTAAACATTCTCCTTTTCAATTTCTTCCTGAACCTAGCCAAAAAAGTTACCAACTCCTTGTTGAAACACTGAGAGAATGCAATCGTCATTGCCATTATATTCTAGACAACTTGATGGCAGGCATTCATTTCCTTCCTTCATTCATTCATTTACCCATTTATATAAATCAAAATGTACACATTGAGTAACCTTAGCACAACTTATACTAAAGTTATTACAAAATTAACCAGGCAACCAAGAAACAGATGAAGAGAGAGAGGAATCAAAAGTAAGGGAGAAAAAGACAGGAAGGAGTTGAGCAATGCAATGGAGAGAGAGAGATCCATGGGCTGTTAAATGTAAATAGAAGGGGAAAGGTCGACATAAGATGATGGGGTCATGGTTGTGCCAAAACCAGCACATATGAACCACCCTCTTAGCTGTAAAGGGACCAACGCACAATACCACACCACCATCCCCTTTCCTTGTATAGGCCACTCGGCCCACTCACATGCTCGGAATTGTTACCAAAATGACCCACTTTTGAAAGTATTTACTACTTTAACCCACTTTTGAAAGTATTACCAAAATGACTCACTCGCTATGTAGGCTTCGGTGTTTGGAGAACAACTTTAATAAAAAAGATCAAAGTAAAACTCGTGTCTCAAATAGCAATGATATTTTCACTAAACTCGCTGCCTCAAATAGCAAGTTTGGTTAAAATACCCTCGTTGTTTGAGGTAGCGAGTATAAGCTTAGGTATTTCTCCACAACTTGGAGAAAAAAATTAAAGAAAAAATATCAAAGTAAGACTCGCTGTCTCAAACAGTGAGGATATTTTCACCAAACCCGTTGTCTCAAATAACAAGTTTGGTGAAAATACCATCGCTGTTTGAAATAACGAGTATAGGCTTAGGTGCTTCTCTATAACTTTGAGAAAAACTTAAAGAAAAAATATCAAAGTAAGGCTCATTGTCTCAATAGCAAGCGTAGTTGTACTACATTCACTGTTTGAGATAGCAATTCTGACTTTGAATTATTATTTTTAGATCAATTTAACAAAAAATTTCAAAGTCAGGCTCGTTATCTCAATCAGCGAGTGTAATATGACTACGCTCGCTGTTTTAGACATCAAGTTTTATTTTAATATTTTTTCTTAAACTATTTTCTCCAAACACCTAAGCGTGCACTTGTTATCTAAAAAGGTGAGGATATTTTTACCAAACCCGCTATCTAGATAGCAATTGGGTCATTTTGGTAAATATTTTCGAAAGTGGTTCAGTTTGATAAATACTTTCAAACGGTAGGTCATTTTGATAAATAAAAAATTTCCACATGCTCTCTACTAATTCCCTCTTTCCCGTCTTTGTTTCTCTCCCTCTATTTTTGTAATTTCCTCTCTCTCTCTTTCTTTTTCGAGTAATGCTTCAGCCAATACCAATTTCACTATCATTCTCTTCACTACCTTAGGTGGCATACTCCTATTGAAAAGTTTCCCCACCCACTCTATTTTTCCCTACCTATTGAAATGTGCCAACTAAGATAGTGAAGAGAAATATAGTAAAATTGATAGTGGATGTAGCATTACTCTTCTTTTTCACATGTACATATATTCTCTCTTTCTCTCCTTTGTATGTTTTGTAATTGTAACTTTTACTTCTTCCCTCCCTTCCACTCATTCTCCTAAACTTTCTGAAATCTCTTTCCGGCGCTGACCACTCTCTACATACAATGGGAGAGGAAGAAAGAGAACAATCCAATGGACCCCCGTTATTCATTCTCTCTCTCTCTCTCTTAATCAGCATTTCATTTTATTTTCTCTTACGGTGTTGTTCTCTATCGTAGGGGTAAGATCTGTATTTTCAAATACCCTGCAAACCATAACTTTGAAGTTATCGTAGAGATTTAGTATTTATAAATAATAACATTTATTACAAAACCGTGTATATAAGGTGATCACACAAAAATTACATGCCACAAAGTAAACAACTACATGAAACTAGACATACTTGCATATATAGAAAGCACCTCAGGCAATTTCATGTGAGATCAAAGTAACATAAGTCAACTACTCAACTGTAATGAAAAGTTCTTTATAAAATTTATCTTTCCAAAATTAAACAACTACTTAATATAGGTAAACTCAGGCGCATGTATAATTCAAGCAGTTACTACAATATAAGAGCTCTCTCTCTCTCTCTCTCTCTCTCTCTCTCTCTCTTTTGTTGGTTTGGTTACTTGCAAAGAGATCAATACTACATGCTAAAATGAAATGCAGATTAAGTGACAGAGAAGGAAGGGGGGTCCATTGTATTGTTGCTAATGAATGCTAGCTAGTTTCCTCCTGCTGCTCAAACAATTCCAATCATTTTCACCCATGAATAAGATCTATCTCACAAATTAACAAACTTTACCTATATATGAATCACAGAGAGATACATATACTGAAAACCAAATAGACATGTAATGAAACACCAGCACCATTGCGTGCTGTTATTATTTGATTATTTTCTAGACTGCAATTCTGTAACCTATTAATTGGTTCGATAACTCCACAGAAAATAATCACACGTACAAGAACTATTTCCTAAACATTGGAACTTAGTAATTATGCTCCTAATTAATCAACTTTCCCGGGAATCTTTTGTCTCCCTCACCTAACCAGGAAATTCCTCTCATTCCTCCAATTCCAATTCGCGAAACAAAACATCTCCTGAGGGAACTTTGCTTAGGCATAACCTACAATTCCACAATTGTAGATGTAATTTTTCTAACTGCAGGAGTTTTGTGCGGCCGATTAGATTTCATTAGTGTGTCTTTACACATATATTGTAGATGATTCTTATCCTCGTTTGGATAATCAACTAGTTACAGTAAGCTCCATTTCAAAATCAAGCTGTGTAGCTTACCTCGAAGCAAGGCAAGAAGAAAAAAAGAATAAAATAAAAATAGCAAATAAACAAAATAAGGGAAAAAACAAACTTGGTTCCCTGTATTTGGCAGGGAGCTAGCAAAGAGTATTGAACCATATAACATGCACGATGCATGCCATGGATCTGAACATTGCTTAGTCCTTCCTGTCCTTTTCCTCCATTCCTCATTCTCTTCATGTGTTGGTTTTTACTTTTAACTTAATTGGTAACTTACAAACTAGTATATTTTACTCTAAAATAAATAATAGTAATATATAGATTTTTTTTCCTAGCTATATCAATGTTTAAGCCAATTCACATTTCTCTCAACCATGCATTCAGTTTTTGTCATCTAGGGAGATTTAACCCCACCATTATACTCCCAAGATAGATCTACAAGTAGTTGCCATTAATTTTTGAAATTTTACGTCTAATTCTAAAAGATTAACTTTATAAAATTATTATTATTGCAAAACGACCACACATAAATAAACAAGTAAGAATTATATTAATATACAACAAATAAAATAAGAAAGATTCCTAAAAATAGAACAGAACAAAATGATCGAAATATGCTTATATTAAATTTTGCTAACAGTAGATATATTTGTTTTGGCCAGTTAATTCTTAATCTAATAACATTTACGAGGAAAACATGAACTTGAAATTTTAATTACAAAAATTTTGATAATTTGACACTACGAACTGAAATACAAGAAAAATATCAATTATAATTATTATTTAATAAATGAACAACAAGGTGAGAATATATATATATATATATATATATATATATATATATATATATAAAACAATTGAATTATCAATTAGTTCTTCGAAAAAAAATCGAATAACTAATAATTTGATATACATACACATAATTCTCATAGTATAGACATAAGAGCAATCAAATTTTCTCATAATTCTCCAACCTAGCTATACCTTATTAAATTAAGAAGGAAAGACAAACGAAACAAAATTCAGTAAATTCTACTAAAAACATCACAGAATTATCCACAACAAGTACATACGTACAAAACAATTCTTCTATTATAATCAATATTAAAAAAATTCATCTATAATTCAGTAGCTAACTAATTGTAAAAAAGATGAAACAGATACCTCCAGATCCAAACTACAGTGAATTACCACAAATATACAGCAAGGAAAAAAAAAAAACAAAAAACAAAAAGAGGCAGTGAATAATTCAGATCTAAATAGAATTTCCATAAACAGTAAAGTAACTAAAAGAACACAACTACTTTATCTGTTACCTTATTAACTGTCCCTCCCGAACTTCCTGCTCTCTGCAGTAAAAAGATCTGTCATGTTTTCCCACACCTTTCTTGAACTTTGCACTTCCAGATCTGCTCTCAATTTCCCTCTCATTTCCACTTTCATTCTTCTTTGAAAATAAAAATTATAACAATTTTTTAATTAAAAAAAAGGAAAACTCGTTGAAAACAGACGCTGAGTCCACAGTTCAAGAAAGCCGTGGAAAAACATATCCACCATCTTGATTTCAGCATCTCAGATCTCCCTAGATCTCCTACTGCACTATCTGACGCATAATTCTCTTTAAAAAAATTAAAATAATAAAATTAAAATGTTAAAATTTATTAAAGCTATGATCATTTAGAAGGGGGGTGAATTACAAAGCAGAATTCGTATGATTCATGCAGAATTGGACAAGTAATGATATGCGAAAAATTCATTAAATTAGACGAAAAATAAGAAGAGAAGCAGAGAGAGAGAGAGAGAGAGAGAGAGGAGGAGGATAAAGGAAAAAGTTGGCCCCCCCGCCTTCAAATAGAGAATTGGACAACAAGGTGATTGGCCGCGGTCCTTATTTCTTGAAAACTCTATCGATTTGCACCCAGCTACGGGGGGGCCACTATATTAGTTGGGGGTGAGATTTTGGGTGCGGTTTGAGTTGATTAGGGATTATTGAACCGGTTTAACCGGCGGGAGCAGGTACGAAATAACTGTACGAGGGATTCCTAGCTTCGTGGGGGCGCACGTGCGGGGTGCGAGAGAGGGATGGACACGTGTCTGTTAATTTTGATTAGAGCATATGTAGTCGCTGGCCATTTTAAATACCCAAAAACTGGGTTTCGTTGCTACAGTAGTGAGTTATATTTGACAGAAAAAATGATAATCGCATGCATGCCACATCATCAATTGTTTATTTACTAAATGAACAAGTTGCTCATATCCTTTTTTTCCCTTTACTTATATAATGTAAGCATACAAGTAGAGGGCTTGTGAACATGAATGAGATATAAGTTTTTGTGTATTACTATTTGATATGGGTAATAATAGAACTAAATCGGGACCGTTCAAATCGGACACGATTCTTAAAGCTCTCAGGGGTAAAACGGTAATTTTCAACTATAAAATTGGTCCAAAATTGGGAACTGGGTCTTTTTCAAGCCCAATAACCCGAAAACGGGTCTATCCGACTGAGTTAGGGTTACTGCCCATTACAAACCAGCCAGGGTCATTTAAAGAGATTCAAATTCATGATTATCTTTAAGAGACGGTTTAAACCAAATCTCTTATTATGAAACAATTTAAACTCTGTTTCTTATCCAAAAATATCGGGACATAGATATAAATGATTTATCTCTAAATTGTCTCTAAAGGCGACTGTAAATACCCATATCCCCCACCATAAAGAAGGTAATCAATATTTTTTCCACAAAATGATCTTTCATAATCTTCTTGATTACTGAGTTGAGCGTCGGAGGGTTCGTCGCCGGGATCCATTCTGGTGTTTCGAATTTTTTGCAGGTCAACGGCTGCGGCGAGAACAGTCAAACGCGGCCAGATGTCAACAGTTTTGCCTTTATTGTTTTCAAAAGAATCCACAAATCATCGGTTTGCTCCCACACCAAAATTAGCGGCAAAAGATTGGCGCCGTCTGTGGAAAACAGAAAAAGCAATCCAGTCACACGTCACCGGTAAAGACGGTTTCCAAGCCATGCCTTCGAAAGGGAAAAGAAAAGCAGCGGCTTCCAGCCGAAGAGCCACACCTCTTCCTCCCCCCTCCTCCACTCCATGACGTTCTTCTTCAACCCGACCAACAAGTTCAGCAACCACAGTCTGAACAATCCCTTTCTCAACAGCTTCCTCCTCAGAAGGCTCCTCCAGGGTCTCGAGGGGCTGCCCCAGGGGACTCTCGTCAAAGTCGTCCAAAGAAACACCCTCTTCATGACCATCTCAGTCCACAATCCTTCAACTGACTCTATGGCTTCTCAAAGCCCTCCCGGACAGGATCTCCGTCAAGTAATTGTTAACCGTCAACAGGGGATCGACCTGCCAAGGCCTAGAAGAACCCCCTCACCGAGGAGGCGAAGAGAGTCCCCTCCACATCGTCAGTGGAGAAGTCATACTCCAATAAGCCAAGCCACACCTGGGACTGCCGAGCTGGAGGGGCACCAGTCACTCAGGCCGAGTTCCAGAACTTCAAAGAAGATATCCTTCAAGTTCTTAATATTGCCATGAGTCTGGATCAGCGTGGACCTAGCCCTCGCCATACCACCACTCATGAAGGAGAGTCCCGATGGTCGACTAGATCCGACCGGAGGGATGACTCGGTCCACCACTATCTCCGCGAGATGGGAGGCACCTCAACAAGATCAATCCCGAAGAAGAACAACGGACCAATAAGTTCCGTCCAAGCAGACCCCCCTTCTCCAGGGCCATCATGGAAGCTCCGGTCTCTGAAATCTTCAGGCCGCCCCGCTTTGAATCCTACAATGGGGAGCCAGACCCTGGCAGATCAGATCGAAAGTTTTAAAACTCTCATGATAATTCATCAAGCCTCGGACACACTCCTCTGCAAGGCATTCCCAACAACGTTGAGGGGACCAGTGCGAGAGTGGTACTCCCACCTATCCTGAGCCTCCATCCTCTCATGTGACCAGTATGAGGAGCTCTTCCTCACCCACTTCGTTAGCAGTCGCCGAACTGAGCAAACAAGTGTATCTTCGCTATTCCTCAGCCAAAGAAAGGGTGAATGCCTAAGGGATTATGTGGCGTTTTACCACCGAAGCCCGGTCTATTGCCTCCCTCAACCAATCAGTAGCATCAGCAGCATTCAGGCACAACGTCAATAACGCCGACCTCAAGGCATCCCTTGCCAAGAAGCCTCATCGGGACTTCTCGAAACTTCAGCTTAGGAGAGATGTACATCCGAGCAGAAGAGGCTCTCAACTCCCCTAGTCGAGAGAAATCATCTTCGGGAACAGAACGGAAGAATACAAGCGAAGAAAGGTCCCAGAAAATCTAGAAAGATGACAATGGCCAGCGCCGCCTATCTCCTCGTTTTGAGAAGTTCACCCCCTTCAATGCTAGTATATCAGTAGTTCTTATGGAGGTGGATAAGGAAGGGCTACTCCGCACTCCCCCTAGAATGAATATCCCTAACAAGAAAAGAAACAGATTTAAGTGGTGCCGCTTTCATAGGGACCATGGCTACGATACGGATGATTGTTGGGCTCTTAAGGAGGAGATCTGGTCAAATTCGTAAGAAAGGACGAGGCCGGTCCTCCACCCTGAGAAGCCAACAAGCGAACCGAAAGGCCCATCGAGTTCCAAGATTATGAACCTGGGGCCATCCTCCACCTTATCCATGGAGGTCCAATTGGGGGAGAATCAAACTCCTCTGGAAAGGCCTTCATCCGATAGGTGAGTTCCATAACTTTCCCCTGGCTAAAAACCCTGGGTCTTGGTGACATTCTCAGACAAAGACCTAGAAGGCGTCTGAATGCCCCACTGTGATGCGCTTTTAATTAGTCTCCACATGGCCGACCACGAGGTGCACCGAATCCTGGTCGACAATGGCAGTTCCGTCAATATCCTCTTCGTGGAAGCCTTCCAAGGCCTCAAACTATCTCAAGATCGTCTCAAGCCTGCAAAATACACACTCCACGTGTTCTCTGGGATTCCAGTCTCAATTGAAGGAATAGTCACTATTGATGTGACCGCAGGAAAAACCCCAACAACCCGGATCGAGGCAATGGACTTCATGGTCGTCGATGTGAAGGCCGCTTACAATGCTATCCTGGGCCGACCAGGCCTAGTAGTACTTCATGCCAACCTTTCACATGAAAATGAAGTTTCCAACCTCTGCGGGAGTAGGAGAAGTCAAAGGAAGCCAAGAGACCGCTCGGAGGTGTTACACTACTACGATGGGGGCTCGGTCCTCCCACTTGAAGCATTAGAGCTCCCTCAACAGAACAGTCAAGTCCTTCGCGAACTAGTTGATGAACTCAATGAGACTTCCCTATTCTGGGAAGACAGACTTGGAATACTGGGCATCAAATAAAGTACCGTGAGGGTGCCTAATCCCCTCTCGTAGAAGTAGGTTTTTAGTTTTCAATAAGTCTGATGCTTGTAACACGGCCAAAAGCATGTAATAATGGCTCGTCCCATTGAAGCGGCCACTTAGTTTATTTCAATAAAACTTCGCTCTTTCTATTGAAAATTATTGCATTTTTCTTATGTCTATCTCTCTGAGTCACATCTACGACTCGTTAAACGGTAGGTTCGATGTCCAGCCTGTCCCACAAGGCTACTCCCACAACTTACTAGGCTCAAAAGACGAGTTTGGAGTTCAACACTTGATTCGACTCCGCTTTAGCCATTTATAAACAAGCAAGTGCGGAAGGGCTCACCATTCAGAATGGCTCCTACAAATCGTTAACCCCCTCAAACAACAAGTTTGGAGTCCAACACTTGATTCGACGCCGCTTTAGCAGCTTGCAAACGAGCAAGTGCGAACTAGCTCACCATTCGGAATTGCTCCTACAACTCGTTGAAATTTTTAAAACAACAAGTTCGGAGTCCAACACTCGGTTCGAAGCTGCTTTAGCCACTTATAAACAAGAAAATGCGGAGTGGTTCATCATTTGGAATTGCTCCTACAACTCATTAACCCCCTCGAACAATAAGTTCAGAGTCCAACACTTGATTCGACGCCGCTTTAGCCACTTATAAACAAACAAATGCAGAGTGAATCACCATTCGGAATTGCTCCGACAACTCGTTAACCCCCTCAAATAACAAGTTTGGAGTCCAACACTTGGTTCATGCCGCTTTAGCCGCTTGCGAACGAGCAAGTGCGAAGTAGCTCACCATTCGGAATTGCTCCTACAACTCGTTGAAATTCTTAAAATAACAAGTTTGGAGTCCAACACTTGGTTCGATGCCACCTTAGCCGCTTTTCAAAGAGAAAGTCTGAAGTAGCTGACCATTCAGAATTGCTCCTACAACTTGTTGATAATGTAACACCTCGCAAAATTGGAAATGATAATTTTACCCTCGTGTGTTACGCACGTGTATTTTGTACTGTTACTGAAAATATTTATAATGTGTTTTCACTGCGTATTTTTGTTTCCAACTATTTATGTATTTTCCGTATTAATTGTATCCTATTTTGAGTCAACTCAAATATATATTTCAATCTTGATATTTTACGTGCTTTTTACGTAGTTTGATGCACGTACCGATTACGTATTTTCTACCGTTACAGGTGATATTTTCTGGGTTTCAATTACCTATTTCATGTGTTCAAATCCATTTTATAAAACGGAAATTCATTTCTCACATTTTGATCTAAATACTTTTGTACGTGTAATGCATGTGTTTACCATGTACGTAATGATTACATTGTGAACTATATAAAATTAATAAATACATTAGTATTATATTGTATTTTTATTATCTTTAACATTTTTCATTGATAAAACCGAATTTCGTATTTTTATGTTTTAAGTGCGAAGTACGTGTTTTTCGGTGCACGTATTTAAGTGTATTTGTTTTCAAAGTAAATTTCAGAGTGTGTGTAACACCTCGTAATTTTCAAAGAGTAATAATAATAATAATAATAATAATAATAATAATAATAATATATATATATATATATATATATATATATATATATATATATATATATATTCCATATAAGATTGGATGGTTGTTTGAAACAAAACATAACGCATGATGGCATTAGTGTAATAATGATAAAACGAAATGAATGGAGGTGGAGGGGCCCATGTTGGTTGAAACGGCAATGGGCTGTTTGTTCACTTCTGGCTGACGTGGCTTTGAATGAGGTCCCCCTTTCCACTATTGCCTACACCTATATCCTAAAGTCATTTGCATGTATATATATCTAGGTATATATGGTCATATATATTATATATTGCACACTTGAAGTTGGAGTTTAGGCCTTTCCTGTGTTGTCTGGTTGGAAGAGGGAGAGAGACCGGGATTGAGAGGTTGGGGGTTGAGTTTTTGAAGAGGTGGAGTAGTGAAGAGTTGAGAGTTATGGGAGTTAGGGCAATGAAGAGATGGAGAAGTAAGTTGAGTAATTTATTAGGTGGAAAAATTTGCAATTTGAACCCTCACCTTGACCTATAAATACCCTAGTTGTTTTCTTCTCATTTCACACTTAAAATAAATAAAAAATAAAGAGAGGAAAAAGAAAGAGAGAAAGAGAGTATTCTTGTGCATTGGAGAGCTCTTGCTAGGAGGAGAAGGACTAGAAGTGCTTGTTGGAGCTAGAAGTTGTCTCTTCATCTTGGTCGATATTCTTCATAAGAGGTGGGTGGTCTTTGTGCTTTCTAATTCTTAGGTTGAGCATGCTAGAATTAATAATTTAGATCTAATTGGCGTGGTTATTGTAATATTACCATCATGTTGTTTGATTGTGCCATGAAATTGTAGAAATAATGTTGCATTCTATACATCTTTAGATACCATGATAATTATAAAGAGGAAGAAAGTAATATTGATTTAATTGTTGCCATGTAATGTGTTAGTTTATGCATATTGGAATGATATGCCAAATTATAATTTTTTGCATAAAAGAAATTTAGAGATTTTAAGAGGCATGGTTGGTCTTGTTACTAAATTTTAATTAGTATAAATGAGTGCATGAACTAGTTATAATGAATACAATTCTTAATTCAAGTTTTGAGAAAAATGCAAATTGATGTGTAAAATGGCGAGAAAAACTATTTGAAAAATAGAGATATGTTTGTAAAATAGATTAGAAATTCGTTGGCTACTATTTTTAAATTAATCTCTGTCAGGGAAAATTTTATTTCAGTATACTAAAAGATTAGATTGATTGATTGATTAAACGATTTTTGTGAAAAAAAAAAATCAGATAACATTATGAACAAAACTACTTTAGTCTGGTTCCTAACAAGTGGTCACACTTGGATTTAATGGCTAGTCGCCACGCCATAGGGTTGTCGCTGTGCTTGGTCGAAGGTCCTAGGTTCGAAACTTGTTAGCCTCAATTTGTTTTGATTTTGTTTAAAATAAACCAGAACCCGAGAGTTGGTATATGGGGGTTTCGGGCTACCATTGTGACAGAGAAGTCACATGGAGTTCTTGGTTAGTGGAGGCGCCATAGGGCTCTGCCATTGTTTCGCCGGGTGTGCCTGGGTTCGAAACTCGGTAGCTGCAGTTGGTTTTCTATTATTTATGCTTTTGATACTTTGAAGAGTTTAAAAGCAAATAAAAATTTGGGGAAAAATTCTAGATTTCCTATAAAATGAAATGGAATTTATTAAAATTAGTTTTATAATTTTTCATGTATATTTTGATAAATAAAAGAAGAAATTGAGATAAAGATGAGTTGATGACTTCAAATTAATTTATATAGGAGTATGACTTTTGATTTAAAAAGAAGAGTAAAATGTTGTTATGTTAATTGAGTTCTCTTGAAGAGATTATACAATTATGTTGAGTAAGAAATACTTGGTGAGATTAAAATCTATTGTGAGTTCATATAGAGCTTTGTAAAGAATTGCTATGTTACTTGATTTCCTTTGATGAGACTATATGAATATGCTTGATTGTGGTTAAGAAGTTTTTATGTGATTAAGTTCCTAAATGAGATTTGAATCTATGTTATGAGTTCATGAAAAGAATTATTGCCTTTGAAAGATAGTGAATGAATTGAGTTAATGATGCTAAAACAAGACATTTAACAAATTGTGAACAAGTTGAAGATAAGAATACTTTGAGTTAAGACATGCTTATTGAATGTTATGAGTACCCATGGATTCTTGTACATGAAAGGTTGTGATTTAGAGTTAGTAAGACTTCGGATACCGGCACTGTTGAAATAAAAAGAATTGAATTATATTTTTGAGATTTGCCATTGAGCGATCTCGGTATTTGTGGAAGTCCGGTAGGGGGTAAGACTAACTCTAGGTATGATAATTGATTCATGTCTTGAACTTAAGAACTAGGCACTAAGAAAAGATGTAGTAAAACCTAGGCAAATGTAAGTGGGGCACTCTATATAGTCGAGCGGGGGATTTGTTGCGGCAGTTCACCGGGACGATAGACCCAGTCGGGCGGTGTACTCTGGGACTGTGGTTGTCTCGTAGGAGACGAGCTTTTATTTTAAATATGGGACTATGCGTAGTCGGGCAGATAGTTTGCCGTACTCCAAAGTATATACATATACCAGGGACTAGAGGGACACTTGCGGGAGGTTCACACGACGAGGAGTCTGTATAATAGTCAGGCGGGGGATTTGCTGCGGCGGTTCTCTGGGACTGGGATCCATACTCGTGGAACGTCTCAACTTTATTTTATTACTGGGTAGTTTGTCATAGAGAGGGATCGAACCCTTTATTGTGGAGTACGTACGTGCTTGCCCTCGGACCTATGTAGAATGGGATGCATAGAATCCGAATAAGTATGCATTAGTATCATCTTAGTATAAAATATATGCATTAGGCATTAAGGCATGACATACACTTACATGTTTAGAGTAGTCACATTTAACACTTTATTTGCATTAAAATTTGTGCTTTGTTAAAGTATTGAGATCGTTATATGTACGATATAGAGAGGATGGCCGGGTATAACATTTTCGTCAGTTGTGAGTAACTGACGTTCCCACAACTTATTATGCAGGAACTGAACTTTTTCATGAAGAAGTAAAGATGTTATGATGCTGTTGATTAATTACATTGATAAAGTTGTACAAGTTGTGTATTATTTTCATTGTTGTATTTCATCTTTATCTTCCGCTGTGTAAACAATGTAAAGAACTCTGTGTATGATGAAAAGTTTAAATTTCTTTTTAAAATTGTATGAAGTGAAGTGTAAAGATCATGTGGAATCTCGAATTTGGTCTTATTTGAAATTCGGGGCGTTACAGATAACTCTGAAACAACTAGTTCGAAATACACAACCTTGGTGCGAAACCACCTTCACTACTTGCAAGTATGCGGGCTCGGGGCTCGAGAACAACAATTCAAACACTCTTACAACTGGCGACAATATGAGTACAAGCAATTCAATCCTCTACTAAACTTGCCTCCGAGCGACCCAGTTCTTCTAAACGAGTTCGGAACTCAA